>WTSP01014599.1:45593-89821 GCA_025331215.1 Actenoides lindsayi | reverse complement strand
CCTGACACCACACCACCTAGCTAGACCGTGTCACTAAGTGCCACATCCAATCTCTCCTTAAACACCATGAGGGACGGTGACTCCACCACCTCCCTGGGCAGGCCATTCCAGTGTCTAATGACCCTTTCCATAAAGAAGTGCTTCCTGATATCCAACCTAAACCTCCCCTGGCACAGCTTCAGGCCATGCCCTCTCGTCCTGTCTCGTTCTGCAGTAACTCATCAACGAGCGTGTAAACATGCCAATGTGGTTTGTGTTTGTGCAATTGTCTCTGCTGCTTGTTAGCTCTGATGCTGATTAGCATTTTGATTAGCATCACTAATGCCACAATTAACAGTAGTTGGAATATTGTTTTATAATAATAAAAGGCAGTATAATATATGTATAATATATATATAATATAACTCCACGTTGGTTGTCATCTAATTGCACCATTGCTCTCTGGACAAACCAATGCTTGAGTCCTAGAGCCACAGATGCCCTGTGACACAGGCCAACGCACCAGCCCCTGGAGTACACACAACTCCTGGATTTTCAAACTCCCTGTTAATGATGCTACAACCTGTTTTGTGAATTCTACAAATTGTCCCCACCCTCCTTCACCTGCTGCTGGAGCAAAAACCTCCTCAGCAGCCAGGATATTTACTTGCAACGTGAAAGTCAAATTCAAAGTTCTTCCAAAGCAGGCTGAACAGCTCATTGGACATGACCCAACCACCTCTTGGTTTCATAAAAGTTACCAAGTTACCATTTCCGAAAAACTGTAGAAAGTCAAGGAATATAGCACCCACTCCAATACAACTTTAATGCCACACTGCAGCAACGCCCTCGAAACACCAGCACTCTCAGCATGACAGTCCACTCTTACCTGGAAAGCAGAGGACACAAAATTACAAATATGTAATTTTTCTGCAGCTGTTCCCATGAACAGATTTCCAAACACATCCGTGAAGGGTGCTGGTATTATTCTTTTCCTTCATTACAACAGGATGCTAGTCTAAGCTGACAGAAGTGAACAGGGGCTGCCCCTCCAGAACTCCAAGGCTGTGGTTACTGGAGAGGCAATGCAGTGACCAAGACCTGCCTCCTCTACTTTCAGCCATGCTAATTCCTCTCCACTGTTAGACACACTATTATCTCATGCTAGCTCTGGTAACTGCCAGGCCCTTCTGTAAGCCAGTCTAGCTCACTAAACTAACATATAATAAACCCAGAATAAAGTCAAGTAATGGTTTTCCTCACTGTTAGGCTGGTTTAGGCTGCTGTGAAAACAGCCTGTGTTTGCATCACGCTTACAAGTCTGGGAATGCAAATGTTCTTCATCCTGGCCAAGCCTTTGGAAATCCCAGGGACTGCCGTGATATCTGGTAAAAATTCCATGGCAAAACACCTTTCTGCATTCTATTGATTTCACAGTCACAAATTAATCATACAAAGGCTTCCAGAGACCCTGGCATAAAGCGTATTTTCAACAGTACTATAGCTGTGTCTCTTACAGTTCTGGGCAGCTGCACGTAACACAGCTGGACTGCGTGATGATAAACACTGAAATTGGTCATTTCAGCACAAACCACAATACAGATTTAGCTTTTCTTCACATTCACTTCTATAGATCTGTAAATTTGAATTTGGTAGGCACCACTAAACCAACTCTTACCTGACTTCTAGAAGTAACAGAAGCAATAAAGCTTCATTCATCCAACAAGTTCCTGGAATGCTTAGAGGATTCCTTCCTTCCTCATACAAATGTTAGCTGTGCCAACCAGGAATGGAGCGCTGATGGACTTGCTACTCACTAACCAAGAACACATGCTCTGCAATACCTCAGTTAGTGACAGCCTTGGCTGCAGTGATCACAGTATTGGGGAGTTTGAGATACTTCTGAGCACACTGAAGGTTAGTTCCGAGACGAAGGTTTTAGACTTCAGAAGAACAAACTTCAGCTCGCTCAGGGCTCAGCTTGAAGGGATCCCATGGGAAGCTTCCATGGAGGATAAAGGAGCTAGTGAGCGCTGGGAGGTTTTCAAGAACACTCTCCTAGATACACAAAACCAGTTCATTCCTTTTAAAGGCAAGGGAAGTAGGTGGAGCAAAAGACCCCTCCTTTGGCTTAACTGTGAGCTTCTGGGTTCGCTCAGAACCAAAAGGGAAAGATACCAGCGATGGAAAAGTGGAACATTACCTGTTGAAAACTACAAGGGCATTGCCAGGGTGTGCAGAGATGCAGTCAGGAAAGCAAAAGCTCAGCTTGAACTGAAACTAGCCAGAGATGTCAGAAACTTCAACAAAGGGTTCTTCAGATACATTAACAAGCAGAAATAGCAAGAGAATGTTAAACACTGTTAAACAGGAGAGGGGAACTCGTCACCAACAATGCTGAAAATGCAAGGTCCTCAACACCTTCTTCACCTCTGTCTTTACCAGTTCTGTTGGGTCCCAGGACATGGGAACAAAAATCCAGATGGATGCAGACACAGACCTGCGATCAGTGAAGGAAGAGCTGGGGTGATCAGGAGATGTGCCTGAATACTGTAAGAAGGCTACTGTCACCCCTATTACAAGAAGGGTTCCAAGGAGGACCCAGGTAATTATAGACCCATTAGCCTTGCTTCAATCCCTGGGAAAGTTATGAAGCAAATCCTCCTGGGGACTACCACAAGTAAACTGAAGCATGTGACTGGGAAAAGTCAGCATGGCTTCACCAGGGCAAATAGTGCTTGATGAATCTGATTGCCTTCTACAACAAAGTAACCTGCTTGGTTGATGCAAGGCATTGTCTATCTGGACTTCTCTAAGGCTTTGACAGGGTCCCCCACAGCCTCCTCTTAGAGAAACTTACACCTTCTGACCTAGACAACTGGTCTGCCCAGTGGGTGGGTAACTAGCTGACAGGCTGTATCCAGAGGGTAGTAGTAAATAGTTTCTCAAACTGGCAACCAGTCACAAGTGGGGTCCACCAAGGATCAATATTGGGTGCATTGTTCTTTAATATCTTCATCAGTGATTTGAGTGTTGGGATCAAGGGCACCTTGATGAAGTTTGCAGATGACACCAAAACAGGTGGGGAAGTTGACATTCCAGAAGGGAGAGCCACCCTCCAGGAAGACCTCAACAGACTGAAGGAGTGGGCTTAGCAGGGGCCTTATGAAGTTCAACAGAGACAACTGTAAGGTCTTGCACCTGGGAATACATAACCCAGGAACGCAGCTCAGACTGGGATCCACCTGGCTGGAGAGCAGCCCTGTGGAAAGCGATGTGGGGGTCTTGGTGGACAACAAGCTCACCATGAGTGAACAGTGTGCTGCAGTGGCAAAGAAAGCAAACAGGATACAGGGTTGCATTAACAAAGGCATGACCAGCACAGATTAAAAAGTCATTATACCACTCTACTCAGTGCTGGTCAGACCACACCTTGAGTACTGTGTTCAGTTTTGGTCCCCACTACACAAAAAAGATGCAGAGAGGCTGAAGAGGGTCCAGAGATGGGCCACAAGGATGATCAGAGGACTGGGAGACCTGCCATATGAAGAAAGGCTGAGGAAACTGGTGTTTGTTCAGCCTTGAGAAGAGAAGGCTTAGGGGAGACCTTATTACCATGTATCAGTACGTAAAAGGTGGCTACCAAGAAGATAGAGACTCCCTTTTTCCCCAGGAGTCACATGGAGAAGACAATGGGTACAAGTTACTCCTGGGGAGATTCCGTTTGGACTCCAGAAGAAAATTTTTCACCATGAGAACAATCAGTCATTGGAATAATCTTCCAAGGGAAGTGGTGGATTCCCCTACACTGGACATTTTTAAGACTCAGCCTGACAGGGTGCTGGGTCATCTCATTTAAACCAGATATATATTATAGATAGATAGATAGACAGACAGACACTTTACCTTAAAAGGTTGGACTAGATGATCCTTGGGGTCCCTTCCAACCTGGTATTCTCTGATTTTACGATTCACTTGCTCCTATATTAATCCAAATAACTGTAAGTGTATTTTGCATTAAAAAAAAAAAAGCAACCCAAAACACCAAACTAACAAAGAAACAAAAAAACAACAGAACAAACAAAAAGAAGACCCAACCTCTTGATCTGAAGACAAAGAGAATGCTATCTGCTGCTTCCTCAGTGGTTTAACAGAATAATTTGACCAAATTTTCTTCCAGAAGCACAAGCAAACTTTTTTATCTCAATCAAAGTAGCAAAATTGTTTATAATGTAACACAGTGAAAAGTATTTGAATTAAAAAAAAAACTTTCTCCCTGCATCTACTTCACTATGCCGGCATTCAGGTGGGTGTACTACTACTCTATGTTTTGACAGAGAGAAAAGCAGCAACTGTACAGCCACCAGTCATCATTAAGTCTCAGAAGAAGGAAAGTTTGGAGGGTTTCTTTCTGGGAGGCAGAAGAGGGACTATTTAAAATATGTCCTCCTGCCAGTTTTCCTCCATTTCTTAAAATCTCTATTAGAACTACTTCCTATTCAACAGGATGGTTTAAAAACACTTGGAAGGGATAAAAAAGAACTGAAGACCATTATCAACATCTCCTACAGCTCAGATCTAACACCCTCGACACCACATCTCCCAGCACATATGTGGTTTTATGTCACTCAGACACCCCACTATGCATAAAAATTGCTCCAAATGTTACTGTATTCCCTCTACCAGGTCACTGCCCCAACACAGGCATCAGTTCTACTTCGTTTCGTTTTGTTCCGGGGAAGCAGGGGAAAGCAGAAAAGGAGACAGATAAGAAGAATAAATTCCCCTCCCAGTAAAACAGAAAAGGACACGATCATCAAAATCCAGAATTCCACCCATACATCAAGACAGGACACAGAAGTGGAGAACTTATGTATAGCTAATCCACACAGACTTTTTAGTATAAGAACAGTGTCAGAAATTGATGGAGTATTTTACTTGGCTGTTTGTGATAGCATCAGCTCAACTTAATAATCAGAGGATTTCTTCTACCCCTCCATATGGAAAGCTGTTAATTAACTAATGAACACAGATTAGCATAACAATGATAAGACTCTTAGGAAGCAGGTTAAAGGGAAGACAGCAGTAGGTAGTGCCTGAAGAAGAATTATCCAGATGGAATTATGGACTAATGAAGCTCCCTAGCAAGCAAATCTAAGAGCACACAGTATTTTCACTGCCGGCTCAGATAAAAATATAGAAATAAGCCAGTGCAACAGTAACATGTCAGATGAGTGTGAAACATCACCTTGATTAAAAAAGACAAATACTCCCTCTGTGAAACAGTCAGGGAAGTCTAATCGTGAAGAACTCCATCTTACTAGATTCTCATTTCATCAGACACTACGTTTGCTTTTCAGAGATACCAGAATCTGCATCAATCCTCACATTCTTATTCTCAACTCCTCACCCTTAGGATCGTGTGCTTTGGGTGTGCTCTACACGTCTGTTCTCAGCTCCCAAGTCAAAGTTTCTTCAGCATGCCACACGCTGCACATACTTATCTCCCAAACTGTAATCTGAACCATGTGCCTATAAAATGCACCAACCATACCAGTTCTTAAGCAAAAGGAGGAAAATCTATACATACACATGATGGACTCTAAGTTACTTAGTACCACTCCAGAAAAAGATCCGGACGGCTTGGGCACAGTCTGCAGAAAAAGATCACCATGCTGCTCTGAAGTAATAAAGAAAAGCACAGTATTAAGTACTACCAGGAAAGAAAGACAGAAGAATACCAAAAATTTACAATCATCTAAAATCCTCAAGTATGCACATCACAAAAGAATGCACTTCTGGTCAGTCTCTCTCAAAATCAGCATGATAAATCTAAAAAGCTATAGAGGAGTACAGGGGTGAATAGATGTATGGGGAATCTTCAACATGAAAAATCGACAAGACCTTTCAGTTTAATTAACAGATGACTGGAGGACACAATATGATACAGAGCTATAAAAATCACAAAGAATGCCGTAGAAGAAAAATCAGAACAATGATCAGGTCTCTCAGAATTCAAGAATGGATGAAATGATCAAACAACAGGCTTCTCCCAAAAAATATAATGTTGGGTATTTTTTCCTAAAACAAAACACCTGTGAAACTCATTACTATCTGATAAGTATGCTATAAAAACTAAGAAAATAAAAAATAAATGCATTCCAGAAACAATTGGACATATTTGTGGAAGAAAAGTTGGTCAACGGTCATTAAACACAACAATGCTACCCTGAGCTCTTGAAACTGCCAATTCAAATAAGATAAAGTGTATAGTAGTGAAAGGATTATCCTTACTTTTCAGATTCTTTCTCTAAATTGGCAGCTAGAGGCCATCAGTGGAAACAGAAGTCAGATGGGCAAACGTTTGGTCTAAGCCAGCCGCGATATAGCGCACATCCAGCTTGTTTTGACAGGTGATGACTTGAGGACTTCAACAAATCTTCTCAGCATCAGAATGATCCATTTGTCCAATTTCTTCCAAAATGTAACCTGCCTTAACAACATCTAGTCCATCTCTCCCTTTCACCCTTAGTAATAGTCATGCTTCACAGGCTGAAAAACTGCCCCACAATGAAGGTGGGTTGTAATGAGAAACTGAACTTCCTCATGGAAGGAGGCCCTCAACTCCGAGAAAGGTAGGTCATAAAACCCCAACCATACAAACCAAAGACATTGACAATTAGGTCTCAGATTTTAAGGATGCTAAATTTGCTTCTTTGTGCTATTATTCTATAGGCTTATTTCAACACCTGAAAGAGAAGTTTGTATTACCATTGTCAGACTACTCAATTTTAGTCTGAAACCTTCATCAGAAAGTCAAGATAAGCCACAATGTAGTACCCTGAGAAGATAGTAATGCATGAAACCCCCACCATCCCCAAAACAGACTAAGGTGAAATGAAAACATTTACAGACTTTTAAAGAAGGGCATTCTTCTGCAAAAGCCTTCGCTCAAATGTTGTTGAACCTGTTATTACTACCCAGACCTGTACAGCATAGAACAGCTTCAGATGAAAGAAACCTCTGGACCTCACTTTGCTCCATCCCTTGCCCAAAAGAGAACTTGTTTCAAAGGTAGATCAGTTTGTTCGGGACTGTGTTCAGTCAAGGTTTAAATATCTCCAAAGATGGGAGATCCCATAGCCTCTCCAGGTAGCCTGCTCCACTGCCTTCACCGACCACACTTATTGTGATTTTTTTATTAATTTTTTTTAGCCTTCTCTCCAGTTGGAATTTCCCTTTCTGAAGCTTGCAAACTCTTGTCTTTTCATTGTGCACCTCTAAGAAAGTCTGGCATTTCTAATATCAAGACAGCCTGAGTTAGCAAGTAAATTGTACAGTGAAGGTACGTGATACACTTGAGCCAAACTGACAGCTCACCACCACTAACAGGGGTGGACCAGCCCTGTACATGTCCAGCGATCTAATTTCAGCCTCTCCCATGCTAGCTCTGCAACCGAAATGGCTGCACAGATAGTCAGTTCATCTTGCTAACCTGACAGAAATCCTTTCCCTTGTTTAATTCCTATGTCATCTCAGCAATACTAACATGTTCGGCACAGGGTCACAAGGGAGAAAGTGGAGCTGTAGGTAGGAACAGAACGCTCCTTTTTGCTCTAACCTGTGAATTTACATTTAGGTGTCACAGAACATCACATGCTAAAAAAATTCAGCCTGCTTTAAGAAACTCTCAGTGATGACTAAACAGTTTCATGTATGCTTACCACTTCATCCTTTCACCTATACAATATTTACATTTCTTTCCTTAATAATAAAATCATCCCTCATCCATGAAGGCAGTTATCAAAACAGTGCTTAACTGATACTAATTATATTTGGCATTAATTACCACTTTAGTTAAACAGACCAAAATGGATAGGAGCCATATACACTTGGTTAAGAGATGCCACGCCAGTAGCAAATGCAGGAGTGCTGGTTCATGGTCTTCACCAAGCCAAAGTCTCACAGGCCAAAGATACACACCAGGCTGTGGCAGTGAAAGACCGCACAGCACGTTCCACTTTCAGTTACAAGGCACCATGGGGACCTTACCTCAAGGAAACACCAGTTAGCTTTGTTGGAAAGGAATTAAATACCCCAAAAGCACATACTTTTTAATATAGCAAATATTCTTACACCCACTGAAGAAAACCATCACAGGACTAGCATTCAAAGTGATACTTGGCAGCTAATGACAACTCAAGTTTCATCTTTTATAACAACTCTTCAACTTAGACCAAATTTCAATCATTTTCCAAACTGAACTTTCTGAAGGCGAGTGACCTAGGACCTGTTGAAAGGCATCCCTAGTAACAAAGGGAAGACATTTCTACACAGCTGTAGAGGAGCTTGGCAAGAGAGCAGGCTGAATCTTTCCAGTGTCCATACACTGCACTCTGTGGTTTGTCAAGTCCATAAAGATCAGCAATATATATAAGATCAAAACTAACATATCTCTTATCCAACATATAAAAAGTAGTTTTCCAAATGAAAACTCAACTAACCTGGAGCAATAAAAAGAATTATCATAATACTTACCAAAGGTTTAGAGAGCCCACAGAATCCATACTTACCCTCAAGGAAAGTTAAACACATTCAGGTTTTTTTATTGGCATTTCTGAATTCCTCTAGCCCATTAGTCTTCCCAAGGCTCAGTATTTCAGTTTGACAAATATCACAAACCACCACCACTCCCTGCTCCATCCTCAGATATGTTGCACCACCTTTGATGCCTCCCTAGCCAATCTTTGGAAAGATTGCTACTGTCTTAGCTGCCACAGACTGCCACAAGAAAACCTCCCCAAGTTCCTGCCCAGTTAAAACCTGCTGCCACCTATCGTCAGACCATTCACAGCTCTGCCCTTTCCCCATCGCTTCAGGTATGGCTCCACGGAGAGATGCCAGCCTCTCCCTGTGATTTCCATTAGTAGCACCATGCTCATCACCCTCCTCCAGGTTCTCAGATTTCTATACAAATGCCTGTCTGAGTGATCCCAAGAGTTTGCTTGATCAGTTCACGCCTCCCAACTGCCACACAGTTACCCCCTGCTCTCATCCCCAAGTAGACCTTTTACTAGATTTTACCAGAGTGTAGTCCTCTTGCTAAATTCAATTAATATCATCACTGTCCACGTGCAGTCCTGAAACATGTTTCAGACCTTGTTTTTCCCACCTTTGTTAGTGAGAAAGAACAGAAGCAAAGTGCATAACCCTTCCAGTCTCTGGGGTCTCACATCCACCTTTGTAAAACGTACAGCGAGCCACACTCATCCTCTCCTCTGTCACACCAAAGACTAGATTTTTTATTTTTTTTTTTAAATAAGAAACACAGAGCAATAACCCTAAACAGTTCTCACAGCTCTTCTACAGCCAACCCAGCTTAAAGACCAATTCCGGGTCCTCAGCCTCATGGACAGCATTAGTAAATATCTCTGGTTTACACAGCTTCCCCAGGAAGAGCCATCTAACTAATTCTTGTCAGATCAGTGTTGTCTATGAAACTTCTAAAAGCAGCTGTGGAAAAGAAAAAAGAACAAAAAAAAAAGCTAATGACCACAAGTCAGCTTTCATACTGCCAGTCTGGAGGGAGAGAGGGAGCTAGAAATTCAACAAGGATCCTAACAACCATGTGCTTGCAGACCTGAGACATGCTTTCACCAGCACGTTTAGCACCTATTGCTCAAGAGAAGCACAAACATTACCATAAGAGGCTTGCATCTTTACACCATATTAACGTTTTCATTTACTTTAACCCTACTTTCAGTTGCATTTCCCTCTCTATGATAGCAGGGCTACGCTAGGGAAAGGATGCCAACGCAAGTACCGTTAAGTTTTCTAGCGAAGACACAAAGCTTTGGAGATGCCACTCCACGTGCTATCAGTTTGATACTGAAAACTACCTGACCGCCGGCTTCCTTCCACACACGTGTTCTGTCTCATAATAATACTTACTACATATTTCCTCTATGCAGTCAAACGCTTCTGGTAATCACAGCAACCGTGTCGTTTTTAAAACGGAGGTACACAGACACGATGAGAATGTTCGCTCATCTACACAGTTACGTTTTACAAGGGCATTCACGAATCAAAAGCGGCTTGAAACTTTAAATGCATCACTGTTCGCATACACGGGGAAGTGTTTTTTTTTCCTAAAAGGATGAGTGCTTATTGCTAAACTATCTAGCTTTACTTTCCTCTTTGGAAACACAGTCAATGTTTCTCAGGCTCTGATTTCAGAAGGAGCGAGGTGCACAGGTTTTGATGAGGACACCTGCAAGTAAAGCCAATCACCTGTCGCTTTACAGCCAGCCTGCTCCAGCTTGACACTAAACCACGACTGTGCAGGCTCTAGCCACCGACCAATCATCGGCAACAGGCAACCTTTCCCACTGTTTGCTTGGTTCTTTTGAAACCCCTACAACAGCAACAACTTACAAACTTTATTTCTATTGGAACCATTATTTCGGCAAGATAAATTTTGTGGGAAGGCTTTCAGATAGACGTTTTTAGAAGATGTGCAAGTAAGACCTGGAAATGCCACAGAGCAATATGCAGCTTTTCATTCAAACGAACAAAAAAACTTTTACACGGATGTACAAACGAGAAACTTTTGCGGGGATGTCTTTTCACAAGGATGCCTGCCTAGGATGTTTTAACGCCAACAGCCGCTATGGGTGTTCAGCTCATGGCAGTTCTGATCTTTGCCATACGGAGTTTCTCCTCCATGCAGCCACGGAAAACAATACACAGAGCATTCAGTCAGCACGGGCAGCTAACTGGGAATAACGAGCTCAGGGCTCGAAGCAGAGCTAATCGCTTTGCTTCAACGCGGCAGCCCCGTCAACCCTCGGCCGCTCCCTGCTCCGCCGCGGAAAGGAAAACTCTGGAACCCAGCGGCGCTCAGCCCGCTGTTCGCGGCACTCCGGCGGTCGCCTCCACGCCGCGGAGGGTGCCCCCGTGGCCCCCGCTGGGCCGCGGATCGGGCACGACCTCCCAGCGCCCCGCCGTTACCCTGGGAGGCGCCCCGGGGCCCCGGCACCCGGGAGAGCTGTTAACCGGCAAATTCGGCGAGGGTTTCCGCGGCGGACAATGGCGGTGCGGGGGCTCGGGGCATGAGGAGACGGGACACTTCGCCGGGGCGGGAAGCTCAGGGCGCGGGCAGCCGGCAGATTGCCCGGGGCGGGGGAGAGAGCGGGCGGCACATGGAGGACCGGCGCGGCGTGCGCGGCGGGGGCCGACTCCGACTGCGCGGTGACAGGGACGAGCCGGCGCGTCGGCGGCCGCCCGCGAAGGGGGAGGACGGCAGGGCAGCAGGACGAGGTGGGGAGGGGACGGCGGAGGCACCGCGCCCCGGCGGGCTGCGCTCCGAGCCGCGCGCCTGAGGGGCGAGGGCGGCGGGAGGCTCCGCGGGGCAGCGGGAGCAGAGGCGGGGAGGGGAGAGGGGTCGGCGCGGGCGCCCCCACCGCGAGGCGCCGCACCGGGGCGCGGCGCACGCCGCCGTCCGCCTCACCATCAGCACTTTGGCCGCGTTCTCCAGCTGGGCGATCACCTCGGGGGCCCCCCCCGCCGCCACGGCCGCCGCCATCATGGTCTCTCTTCAATGACGCGCCATGCGCTGCATTCTGGGACGAAGCGGCCGCGCAGCCAATCCCGGGCGCGGTGCGCCCCGGCCCCGGCCCGGAGGCGAAGCGGTGGCGGTGCCGCGGCAGCGTGACCGCCGGCCCGCCAGGCAGGGGAGGGCCGCGCGGCGCCGCCAGCAGACGGCCCCCACCCCTACGGCCGCGCACCGTCCTCCCTTCCCGCCCTCCGACCTCCCTGTGGCCGACCGACCGCCTCTGGGGCGGGCCCGGCGCGCGCGGCGGGACCTGCGGAGCCCCGGGGCGGGGCCGGCCGCCGCCTGCCGCCGGTTCGAGGCCGCCGCACCTGACGGGGCCCGCGGCTACCGCCGCTCCCTGTGGAGGCGGAAGAACGCCGCAAGGCCTCCCGGGCCGGGGAACGCGGCGGCGGCAGGGCGGGACGCGACGCGACGCGGCCGGAGCATGAGGCTTGTTTGGGTGCTGCCCGGTCCGTCGTGTTCCCCTGTGCGTACCGGTGAACTCGGGCGTCGGTGGGACCGCCGGCGTGAGCTTTTCGTGGTGCGCTGCGCTCAGCGGTGCTGGCAGGTTTCTGGGGGGCCGAGAGGGGTTAGTTTTTAAAATGCATCTCAGAGTGAGACGAGGAGCAGAGAAGGTGGCGGCCGGCGGCTTTACAAATGGAACTGCTTTGTGGCAGGCAAAAAAAAGCCAAACAGCAGAGACTTTAAACTGATCTAAAATGCGTTTTTTCCCCGTGTATAACTCTACCTGGAGCTCACTTCACGTTATTGGATGTGAGTTACAAGACAGTCACCTCAAAAGATTATGCTGGAGAGAATGTTGTTATACACCTGCAGGAGCAAAAGGGCTCTTGGATTGTGCTTTCACTGGCATTTTATTTTGGTTTAGGAGTTCGCTTTTTAAACAAATCTGATGGTTTTCTTTTCAGTTTCCACTTTGGAGCAGACTTGGAGCTTTGATCCCTTCAGATGAAACTAGGCTGGAAGATCTAGAATTGCCATGGAATATTCAGGGCATAGGACCAGGTTAGATTTCCTCCAGAGTAAGTTCCTCACAGTGTTGATCACTGAGCAGCATCAGCTGTTTTGGTCCCCAGATCCTGCTGGACCCCTCTACTCTTTAACAGCAGTCAGGTGTTTCCAGCCGAAGTTCTCCCATCCTCCCAACCTTGGGAAGACAATAGCTGACCTCTGTTGCTGAACTTATGCAAAATTTGGAACATACCACCCGACAGAGCAGGCTGATACGAGTCTTGAGTGCTTACGGAGTGTTCATATAAACTGAGAGTAAATGTGCAGTGTTTCCATGCAGGTGATACCAGGTAATAGCCAAAGGCAGAAGAAAGGGTCAAGGAAAGGGGATGACAACAAGAAATACATCTTTCCTATTCAAAAGAAGAATGCAAGTATTTTTCTCCCAAGAAGTAAGTACTGAAGAGGGGCATGGCAGTGGTCACTCATAGGCAAGGTTAGAGGTAGTAATAGAGCCATGTAAAAGATTGTCCTGGTGGTTTACCTAGGGTGTGACATATCTCATGCTAAAACATCAACTGGATTTCAGGGTAGCATTCAACTTCACAGTTGAAGACTGTGGGGAGATCAGCAGTACTGCACTGAAAGGAGAGATAAGCATAAGGAAAATGGAACCAACAGTGAGAGATGGAGAAGTTCAAAGGCAGTGAAAGTGTGACAACACACTGAAGTCCTGAAGTGTGTTTATTGGGCAAACAGTGCAAGGTACAGTGAGTCTTACTCTGAAGAACGGCAAAACAAGAGCTAAAGACTTAAAAGTTTGTGTACAAAGAGGTAATGTCAAAAAAACCCAGAAGAGTATGAAAAAAAAAAAGCTATTTTAAAGAATTCTGTGTTCATTAAAGGGCTACTTCAGTTGAGTATTTCTGTACTTGTAGCTTGTATTCAAAATGACGTCCTTCAACAACTTCTTTAGCATGTTCAATGGTCCTTCATTCTCTTGTGGACCTGTGTGTTCAACAGCACACTTGAACAGCCATGGGAGCAATAGAAATAGAATAGTATTGTTTAAAGCTGGTGGAAGCTCAAGAGGTCTCTAGACCACCCTTCTGACCAAGTTGCTTAGGGCTTTGTCCAGTAGGTTCTTGAAAGCCTCCAAGAATAGAGAGTGTCTAACTTCTCTGGGCAGCCTGTGCCAATAATTGATTGTTGTCTTGGTGAAGTGTCTTCCCCTTAAATCAGAACCTCCCCATGTGACTGTTGCCTCTCATCCTGCTGTCATGCACCTTGGTTTTTTGCTCCATTTACTTGATAATCTCAGGTACTGGAAGGAAAATCTTCGGTTCCCCTTCAAATCTTCTGACTGACTAGAGTTCCCTCAGCCTCTCCTCACTGGGCATATGTTCCCACCCTCTCACCATCTTAGTTGCCCTCAGCTGCACTCACTGCAGTTTATCAACTGCTTTCTCATACTGCACATGTGGGGATGTGCCTAAAGTCTGATGTGGTTTTCCAGACATGATTTAACAAGTAGCAAGCAAAGAGGAGTAATAATTCTCTTGACCTACTGGCTTCATGCCTGTAAAAACAACGTAGTATGTCTTTGTAAAGGTAGTCTTGCTCACTACTGTGGCCTTCTGCTCACATAGGTTTAGCTTTGTGTCTGTCAGGGCCAAGTAAAGTGCGTGACTGGGCCTTAATTTCCCTGACACTCTCACTTAGAACTTCAGCATGTGCGGTTCTGTAGATTGACCTGGGCCAAGTCCTTTCTCCTATTCTTACGTATCAGTAGGATGTCCTGAAAGGACCTATGTAATATATAGCTTTGTCACCAACCCTTTCTTCTGCATGCAACTTGTGCAGAAGACTGTCTTCTGCTGAGCCCAGATGGACTTTCTGGCTGGACTCTGGACCTGACTCATTACCTTATCTTGTCCGAGACTCTCAAGAAGACCTACTACCAACCCAACCCTGTCCAAATCCTGTGGAACCATACCCTGGTTGGTGAGGGCACTGCCCTGCCTGTCCCGTGGTCAGCCTCAGTTCCCAGCTTACCTGCCTCCATGGAGTGGCCCTGCTCTTGTTGTCCATGACATGATCCACTAGGCCCTCGGGATTCCTTTTTGGGCAGTCATCAGTCTATACTGCCATGGTGGTTATTGCATCTCAAGTAAGGACCTTAGGATGCATTCATCCATCCATCCATCAGTTCCCTGAACAGGCATAGGGTTTTGATTGGTCTTTCCCTTCTTCCTCAGCAGTTGTCTATTTGAACATACTTTAAAAGCATCATGTTCATCAGTGGACTGCTTTTTCACGAATGTGAAATACATGCAGGCCAAATCTTACATTTTACCATATTCTCATCAGGTGCATCTTGTGCCCTCATTTCAGAAGGGCCGAGTGGAGTAATCTGCAGTAAAAATGGGTATGTTCAAGTAGTCACATTTTCTCTCATCTATATTAGAGTCTTAATGTTCTCTTGGCTAGTCTTAGAAAAGCTGATTGTTCATTTATCTTGTCAGAGTGAATGCTGAGGCTATTTCTGCTGCTGACTAAAAAAGATGCATCACATTCTTCCCTAACGCTTCCCCCTTTTTTGCAGTGTTAATACTCTTAAAATAGTTCAAAGCTTTTGGACTCGCTGCCAGAGTGTTGTCAGTAGTGGAGCCTGTGCTTCCCACTCTAGCAGTCCTCTAGCTTGCTTTCTTCCACAGCTGATTAACATCCAACTAGTGCTAGTTTTGGCTAACGATTAAAAGGAAACTGAGCCAACAGTTGGTAAAACACTAATGAATTAGGTTTTTTTGTTTTGTTTTAAACAGGTGTTAATCAGACCTATGCATGCACACAATAACACTAGGAAAGATCTGTTGTAGTCAGGAGCATCTGTCAAAGTCTAAGGTAAGGAAATGGCAGTGACTGAGCATTAAGTTAGATGAGATGAGGAAATCAAATTTAGTAGGGAAGCAAACCACTAGTATGAAAGCACAATGACAATTGCAATCTTGCAAGTGCAAGCTTGGGAGGAATTGATCTTTTAGTAGAAGCTTTTGAAACCATCTTATTGGATGTGCATCTTGATTTATTTCCTATTCTTGATTTCCTGGTGTTCTTTAGACTGTTTCTCTCCTGTTTCCCAAATGTGTTGAAGACATCTCTTCCCACATAGCCTGCACTTATTTTTTCAGTAGACCTCATTCCTCTGGCCAGGATGTTCCCGGGCTTCCTGCTTCCAGAAGGACAGGGAACTGCTGGAGGGGGTACAGCAAAGGGCTATGAAGATGATCAGGGGACTAGAACATCTCTCTTGTGAGGAAAGGCTGAGGGAGTTGGGTCTTTTTAGTCTGGAGAAGAGAAGAATGAGGCGGGGAATCTTATCAGTGCTTATAAATACCTAAAGGGTGGGTGTCAGGAGGATGGGAACAGTCTTTTTTCAGTGGTGCCTAGTGACAGGACAAAAGGAAATGGACACAAACTTGTACATAGGAAGTCCTATCTGTAAACATGAGGAGGAACTTCACTTTGAGGGTGATGGAGCACTGGAACACGTTGTCCAGAGAGATGGTGGAGTCTCGTCTCTGGAGACATTCAAAACCCACCTGGACACGTTCCTGTGCAACCTTCTCTAGGTGAACCTGCCTTGGCAGGGGGTTTGGACTAGATAATCTCCAGAGGTCCCTTCCAGCCCCTATCATTCTGTGATTCTGTGCCATCCAGTTTGCTTCCTTTCACAGGCACCTTTTTCCTAACATCTGCCTTTGCTGATTGGAATTCTACAACAAATCCTGCAATAAATTCTGCAATAAATTCCTGCAATGCTTTATGATTTATTGCTGGCTTTTCACTAGCACCTAGCAGAAGTCTCTTCAGACTAGTGACTCCAGTACTAGCTGTTCCAGTTGTGGTAGTCTGTGATGCTCATCTCCAGTGACACAGATCTCTCAACAGTGTGAATTACTTGACAGGATCACTTCAAAGAATTCTGTGTAATTCCTTCAGACAGCCTGGCTAGATTTCCATACAAATGGCCTCAGTCAAGTTATACAGGCACGTAAGTCACTGTTCTCTTCTCAAGGAAAAGCTTCAGCCAAAATTATTGTAAGCAACTCTGGTAGCACCATCCAGTGCTGTTAGTACTTCCTATTATGAACTCAGTTCTCTGTTGCCTTTGAGGTTGGGTAAAGTTTAAAATTTGGGGAATGTAGGTTTCTGTGCAAAGTATCTGTTAAAAACTTAGAGAATACCTACACGTGCTAAAATGGTAGTTCCTTCCGAGACCAAAGCTAGGGAAAAATAAAGCTGAAGGATTGAATGGAAGCTTTTGCAGAAAGCCTTTTTTTTTTTTTTTTTTTTGTGTGTAAATGGGTTTGAAGTTTGAGACAGAGCAAAAATTTGATTGGAAAGTGTCTTTTCCCATACCTGGCAATTGGTTTGTCTTTGGCCGCATTTGAACTAATAAACCAAAAAGGCTTATGCTGCTTGATTTGATGAAGCACATGTAGCCTACTGTTTTCCCTTCTCAATGAGAGTTCATCTTTGTGTTCACAGGGGATCTCAGAACAGTGCTCTCCCTCACAGCTGTCATGCATGACTGGACTGCACATCTTGTTCTCCAGAGCATGCCCTGGCCCCTCACAGCTTTTGCTTCTGGCTGAAGTCTCTGCAATCACCATCTATTTCTCCCTTACTTTTGCTTTCCCTTGGGATGCAGAGACTGGTTCTCTTCCTGTTATTCCTTAAAGTATTTTTCATGAGTAAGGTAAGATCCAACTCTAAATCAGGGGTCTGTGAGAGAAGCAGCTTGTCATTACTAGGAACCTTACCTTCTTGTTGAGGAAGTGCAGGATGAGTGAAAAAGATTAAGCAGTTTCTAGGGATTCTGGAAATGTATCTGTGTTTCCCTGTCATTCTTGCATTGCTCTTGTGAGGGGCTTTAACCAGGCTTCATATTTTTGTGTGTATTATTTTATGGATCTGAACTTATTTCTGGGATCTATTTGTAACAACACTGAAGGTCAACAGTGAGTGCTTCACTGGAGTAATTAGAAAGAAAACTTACTTGGTACCTCCAGAAGTGTTCCTTCAGGTTGGTTAGACTGAAGTAGACATTGACAACTCAGTTTATTTCTTACAAAGCAGCAGCACACAGTGCTGCAGAGCTAGGTTAGTCATTCAAGTAATTAATTTCAAGTTCTCAGTTTTGTTAAGAATGGATTTTGATGAGGGACGGAATGTGTGGTAGGTGAGGTAAACTGGGAAGAAGTAAAATATTAAGACATTTCAGTGAACAACCACGGCATTGTAAGACTGGGTCTTACTGGAAGGAAGGTGCAAACCATATTAAACAGCGATACGCAGACAGAGATGCAGGCAATGAGAATAAGGTTACAGAGAATTGGGGCTCTCTGGAGCTGTGTGCACGCGGTACCTGTGACGCTGTCAGAGCAGTGAACGGTGACGGTGGCTGGGAGCAGCCGTGGCACACCCAGAGTGGCGGTCGAGCTGCCACAACAGCAGCCCGCAGAAGGGGAATTCAGGAGGATGTCAGACATGCAGAGGACTGAGTCACGCTGAGTATTTATTTAACTACTACTCTGCCCAAGAATTGAAGCACACACCTCTCAGCCTGTTTTTTCACGAGTGAGGCGTTACACTGGGGTAGATAAAAGTGACACTGGGAGGCAAAATGTCAGCAGAAGGAAAAAATGTAAGCTAGGTGGACAGTGTTACTTAGGCCTAGACTTCTGGCATCTTGTGACACGTGTTCCTGTATTTGAAGCTATAATAGTAAGAGCTTAATCATTGTTTAAAACAAGTGAGTGAATTAATTGTTTTACAGGAAACCTCCTGTATTTGTTTTTGTATCTGCTTATGTTCTGTTTCTTCCTGGCTCTGCTTGTCTAGCAACCATTGTGTCGGTTAGCACTTCAGTGTACCGAGAAAGGAGGGAGCTGAGAGTAACAGGCACTAAGTTTAGCTATTTTGACCTTCAGAGTTATCTTTAGGATTTATGACTGGTTGACCAGAACATGTTGCTTATGATTCACACTTGGAAGTTTATCAGCAATAACTTACACTAAGTATTTGGAAAACATAGATGCTTTCCTTCACACAGCCTGTGCTGCCTCTACCATCATCTCCTAGGGTATCTGGGAACACTTTACTGGTACTCTAAATCGTAGGATGATAATTTAAGCTGGCCTGTTTCATCTTGTCTTCAACAAACACTTAAAAATCTTCATGCAACAGGTATCTGTGTTTAAGCACACAAAATGCCAACTCAGATTGCCAGCTTACTGCCTCTTTTAACTCAAGACTGTTGTGAAGGCAAACTTGCCAACCCAAAAGGGATCAATGTAGCACCCAGGGTATTTTAGGCTACTGTTTCTAGAGACTTGTTTCATGTAAGTGTCATTTATTCAAGGTTAACTCATTCTTTTGATTAGCATAGGCTACAGTACCAAGGCTTTAGTCTCTCCTCTGCAATTGTTCTTTCCCAACCCTGTTCTAAAGATGCCTGCAAAGCCCTTCCTATTCCTAATAGTTTATTCCCAAGGCCAATTGCTTAGGAGGTGGCTTTTCCTTCCTCTCAGTACCTTACAAGTCACAGCCAAGCTCTTACTGGATCTGCATAAAAAGCGAGCACCTAAGTAGAAGTCTTCAGCAAGACCCTCAGGTAAGGCTAACCGTCTTAGTGCTAGGGGAATTCATGGGCCTAATCTGGATGTCTGACTCTTCCTGTGTGTTATATAGGTACAAAAGAGTGGGGTTTGGAGGAGCTGGGAAGTGAAACATCATATAAAGTATTCAGTTGCAATAGAGAAAGAAAGGTCCAGTTGTTTGTTGGATGTAAGCTATCTAAAGGTGGTTAACTTCTGAAGTCCCAGCAGAAATACACAACAGGACTGAAATCATTGAGTTTCTCTGTATTTCAGTTCTATACACAGAAGAGGCAAGTAGTAGAAATCAACTGCCCTGCCAGCTACGGATTCTCTAATAGCTGGGGGTACACAGGCGGAATGGTCATCACCTAGAACCAATCTCCTGCTTCAGCTTGAGTCTACAGCTTTCACAAGCTCCCTGAAAACCAAATGACAGAGCATGGTGCTTATCTGAGCTTATCCTGAGGATGAGGAGGTTTTTCAGCTTTGGCAGTTCCGGAGTAGAGTAGGATTTTCAAAGGATTTCTTTCCCCACTTCCTTGAGTTGTATGGATAGAACACAACAATGTGCCTTAGAAGGAGAGTCCTGGGTGATGAGTTAGTATAAACTGTCAGCATCACTCTTACCTGCTGCATTTCCAGAGTGGATAACCACAGTCACTGTGGTTTGAACCAGTGAACGTCTTGCTTCTGGTTTACACCTCCCTACTGGCTTCTGTAACACACCACTTACGTAACACTACAACACGGTGTTAGTTTGAGGTGGATTTGACCATTTTATTAAAAAACCCAAAAAAGTCTTCATTTTCCTGGTGTGCTGAAACATTAGAAAGATGTTTTAGCAGCTCCAGTTACTCCAGATAGTCCAAACTTTTGCTGGCCTTGTCGGAGGTTAGTATTGTCCATATGGATAGTTGGTATGAGCATATGTATGACAGCCTAATGGAGTCAACCTGGAAAAAATGTATATCATCTATGAGAGGAACATAAGTCAGAAGAGCCTTACAGTTCTAAGTTTAAGCCCCTCACATTGCAGAATCATGTGCAGCCATGCATAAACTAATAGTGTCTAAAGTTAATTTTCTTTTCCTCACATATCTTGTGAACAGCTCTTCCAGAGTTGGACTTTTCAGAGTTGTAAATCTTTCTGACTTCCATCTTTCTTACTTTCACTGTATTTGCTGCTAGCTTGCTGGCACTAGAGTAGATGTCATCCCAGTTAGACTTTCTTCCTCATGTTTATTCTGGGCATGTTTTGTTGCCCTTATTCTTCATTTTGTGAGTTCATCTAGAATTTAAAGAGGTTTTTTTTCCCCATAAATAAGTTCCTTCCCATAAATAGTGCTTCTGTTCTAACATGAGTTGATCTGTCAAAAAAAAATGACCATCAGAAAGTGATATTCCAGACTAGGTTTTACAAGGGCATTAATTTTTCTGTAGCTTTGTTGGCAATGTGTAGACCAAGGTTGTGAAATTATCTCCACTAGTCTCATGTCTGCATTATTTTAGTGGCTTAGTCATTCCAAAATCAACTGGTACACATACATATGTTACAGCAGGAATTTTAGGGTCTTAATCCCAGAAGTCTTACAGTAAGAAACTTCATGCCTTTTCTATTATTCCATGCATCAAAGTAATTTAGTTTTTCCTCTTACAGTAGTTTTAATAATCTTTTATGGAATACTATTTGCAGATTTCATTAACGTGCTCTACTTTCTGTTCTCATGCCATTTGTAAAAGTATTAAAATTGGGTCTATTTATAGGCTTTCCACCCCTTGACATGCCCCTTTGCAATGTGGTCTATCTGGCAGAAATACCATCTCTATTTTTCATCAGCAGCCCCTCAGGGACTTCACTGCAGATCGACTTACTGCTACATTCAGCTCTGCACAGGGCGATTCATACAAACAACTATAGAGAAGTTCTAATCCTTCTAATAAATTCAGAACAGGAACTCCATTTTATTTCATCTTGCAGGGGGGGCTTGGAAGTCTCAAGGAGTTGTAAAATACATTTTATATTAACTACTTTTTCCAAAGTTATACCCCCATCCCATTTATGTACCCAGCTCCTATTTATTTACCCAGCATTTCCTAGTGGGAGCTCTGTGAGACCCCCCCAGCCATCCCCTCCATCAGCAGCTGAGAGCCCTGATCTTGCTTTGCTTTCTGTGGTTTGAGGTCTGGCAGGGTGGATACCCTGTGGCCAACTCTGTGCCTTTAGCCGAAGAAACTGGTCAGAAAATCCTTTTACTAGCACTCTGCCTCTGGTGTGTCAGCATGGGGGAACTAGGGGATAGATCTTTCAAGCTTATTTTCCTAGGTTAGGTTTTTTTGGTCCTCCAGATGCCATGTTCTAACTTTGGAGGTCGATGGACGAGTCTCTGGGCTTCTCTCTGGTTTTCCAGGGGTTATTGCAAGACCACAGTTCTTCCCATAGATACCTTATTCCAGTCAGGGGTTTTCCCCTGGAAGTTGCCAAACAATCCCGGGTGACTGCTATAGCTTGCTTGCCATTTATATGTTTGGGGTCCTGTCCACCTTTTTCATTGGTCCAGCAAGAATGTGCTTACTGCACTGCTGAGACACTAGACATACTTCATGGCTACTGTAGGCTGCCACCGGCAAGAAAATGGGAGGAAAGCTATTAATGAGTTGCTCTTTTTGGCTCTAGGAGCTTTCAGTCAAGATCCTCTCTTCCCGTTTTCTTTTCACGACAATCCACGCTATTTTTCTCTCTAATAGTTTCCATTCTAACAATCCTAAGCATTTCTAGTGTAACTAATAATTTTCTGTGGGACGATAGAATAACTTTTTTTTGACTCCAGAAAATTTAATCTGCAATAAAATAATAACAGTTTGACTCTAGTATTTTGTTTCTTCAAAATAAATACATAGGTACATAAGCAATCCCATTCTGGATTAGGCCTTCTATAGATCCAATACTATACCTTATATGTAGAGGTGGTGAGAATGAAATGCTGAAGAGGAAGGTGGAAGTAGAACAGCTGGCAGATATGAACTCATGTGCCCTCAGTGTGTGCCATCCACATCTTTAGTTGTTGAAGATAGACTTGAAATAAGCTGTCCTTTCCAAAGACAGGAGACATTTTAGTATTAGCTTTTGGGTATAGAAATGCACAACATCACTTGTGAACTTTTACTATCCTTTCACATAGTTAATCTCTTTGTGTTTCTTCATTTTTTGTCCTCAGAAACTTGCGTAGGGTTATGCTACATCACACTCTGTGTGCGAATACCTTGCCTGTTGCTAGTGCAGTGTGTAGACTCCCTCTAAAATGCCTCCTCTCGTTTTGCTCTTTTCACCTCCATCAAAAATGAACAATTTGAGAGAGGGTATGGAACTGGTGTAAGGTGCCACGTGGAGACATTCCACGGATTTGTTTAATATTATTGTATATACCATGACCATTGTACCATTTTACAGGTTTTTATGGCTATGTGGCATGTTTACCAGAGGTATTCAATGTGGCGCCCGTGTTCGTGCACAGCTACTTTGCTTGAGCTGACATTTTGAAGGTGTATGGATAGTTTACATTTTTGTCTCCAGTGTTTATTATATTGTATTTGTCACTACTGAATTTTCATTTGATAACGTTGTCCATTCATACATTCTTATTAAATCTCTCTTAAGTACCATGACCTGCACCTGTTTGATGTTTTGTTGGTTTTTTTTAAATAATTGATTTACTTGTAGGATCTGCAGACTTTTTATTTAATATTTTCCTTCCAGATGGTAATATCTTAAATGATAATGGAATTAATACACCATCTTGAAGCACCTGTTCTTAATTTTTATCAGTTACAGCATAAATCTCTTCTAGGCTTTCATATTTTTAACCAGTTCCTCTTTATTATATTATTTGAATTCTCATTTCAGGGCCACTTACTTTCTTAAACAGTCTCCCAAAAGACTAAATAAATATAAATTACCTCTCCATTTTCTCACGATTTTTAAGTAATACTTAAAGTGCTTATCAGATTACTGGAATGTGCTTGTCTTGTACAGAAAGCATGCTAGTTAAACATTAGCATAACATCTCTCTTTTTTTTTTTTTATTCTTTTTATTCTCTCTTTAAGTATTGTTTCAACAAATTTGTCAGATCTGTATAAAAGTTTTCTTGATCTATGCTTTTTGGGATCCAACCTGGAGTTATTTTACAGAGCAGGCACAATAGTGGCCAACTCCTTAATCCTTTAGTGCTACAGCTGATTTAGGAGATAGATTCACATAACGGCTGGAGTCAAAGACGAGTCCTTTAAGCAGTATGGCTTTGAAGAGTTAATGACCTAATGCATCATCAGAATGTGCTTTACCTCCTCAAGGCCCTCACAGCTCTCTTGTGTTGTGACTTCCCTGTCTTGTTTCCCAGTTACCAGAGTATTAAAGGAATGCATATTAAAAAGTATTGCAGCAATGGATTTTTTTGTTATTAGTTGTCCATTTATAATGGTGCCAGTGAAGTTACATTCACGTGATTATTCAGATAAATTCATATGAAGTCAGTTGCATTCATTTTTTAATTCAGATAAAAGCTTTGGTTTATTTAATCACAAAGTAGTTTTATTTTGTGATTGCATTTGTATTGACCAGAAAAGCTAATACGTAATTGGTTAGCCGGTCAGAAATGGAAATACTGCACTATGATATATGGCATTTTAGATAAGCAACCTCAAGTATTTACTTTTCAAAGGAATATTTGTAGTAAAGAGATGAAGTTTGCTGTGAACCCAGCTTCCCAAACTCGGTCTGTTAAAATTGTGATTTCCTTGCAAGCACTTTGTAAATAAAGAAAACCATCATGTTTAATTTGTGCAACAATTTATATTTTTTTCTTGGTGAGCTACTGGTCTCACATACACAAAACTTTGGGACCTATTCCAGGTGTGATTCCCACGGAAGCCTGCACACAGGGTAGGAGGATCAGAGGTGAAAGCTGGTGACATGAAATCAATGTGCGGTCTGTTCCAAAAGAAAAACGGTAACGTGGAGAATGATGACTCATGACAGGCCAGACTGTACTCAGAAATTTCCCTGCAGTGACAGAGCTGGTCTCATTAGGGTTACAACTGACATTTTTCAGTAAGAGGAACACTTCAGGCAGTCCCCACCCTGCCAGTTCTGATCCCATCCCTCCAGCCCCTCAGTTCCCTGTGCTCCTTCACCGAGCTGGCACGACTGTCCATTTCACCGTGTGCTGAAGCAGTTCAGAAAAATCAATCCAGCTAACATGAGCGGCCACTGTTTTGCTGGGTTATTTTCTGGCCTAAGCCCTCTACTCGAAGTTTGCCGAATTACAGCAGCCCAACCGAGGGGGCACTGCAGGAGCAGCGGGGAGCAGCAGCAGCACTGCCAAGCACAGCGTCAGGGGGTTTGCCATTAGCCGTGTACGCCTCACCTACACAAATCCGACAAGCAACATTTCAATCCCGGTGCTGCTTCCTCTCTGCTGCCTCCTGCCCTGTTCTGGCACTAGCATTTGTGAGGCTGCGTGGTGACCTACGCTGGGAGAGCTTTCCAAACAGGAAAAAAAAAAATAAAAATAATAAAAAAAAAAAAAAAAATCAAGCATTTCTGTTGCCTTATTTTTACAGCAAGATGAATTTCCCATTCTGGAAAGTCCTACAGTCAGACAAACACCTATCCTGGGAAGAGGGTGGCATGGGGATGAAAAAGTGTAGTGAGGAAAGAGAGCAAGCACCTCCCATGTATCCAGATAATACAGATGCTGAATGGCAAATCACTGCTTTAGTAGCCCAGCAGCTTAATTAAGTAGCCTAGTCTGCAGTCCAGAATATTAGCCATTGAGGAAAGAACAATAACAATGGAGATAGGATGAGAATGTTACACATTTTGAAGATTTGCTTCCCAAATACCACAGTATTGATGGAAACAGTCTTACTCTTCGGGGTTTGGATGAGGTTTGGTTTGGGGATTTAGGGGGCATTACCCTTAGAAGCACAATTGATTATTTAGTACATGAAAAACTATCAAGTTTTAAAAGTCATCTTAACTCTTTACAAAAAAACCCAGACATGGTGAGCAACCAACCAACGTAAAATTTAAATATTGAGAGTAATTGTCCTATACAATCACAAATAGTAAATAAGCACCCTGTTTTGGAGAAGTGAAGGCAGCAATCCTAATTTACGAGTCTTTACGCATGATTTGTAAATGCTCTGACAGTTTATTTTAAAGCTTTTAATTTAAAAAGCAAATGGATAATTACTGATAATTTGCCATCGAGAAAATATTCCCAATTAGGATTTTAATTTAAGAAAACAAAGATTATCTGTTGGACTACTCATCTTCATAAACAGAAGTTTTCCCTGTGCAAATCACCTGATTGCTTCATGCTATTCTTAGCTGTAGCATCTGCCAGCACATTTTTCAGTAATTCTACATAATGTGTCATTTGAAAGTGAGCATCAGAGTAAACAGTCTGCCTAAATGACTAGACTAGAGAGATAAACGGTTTCATTTTAGCCTCAAAGATAGGCTATTGATTATTTACTCAGAGGATGTTTTCCCTCAGACTCCAATTGTTCAAGTGGCCAGAGGAGTCAAGTTTTCAGGGTCACACAGAAAAATGCAGGGTGCACATGTTTCTGAAGCTTGGAAGCACCATTTTCTGTACATAAATACTGACTTAAATTTATCCTTTCCCTTGTTTTAGAGGGAAAAAATGGTATCATCCAAATGTGGCTTTTGGCATGGATAAAGGAGGGAGAAATGTCATATGTGTCATGAGAAGGTATTATACCAGTTTAGATTTGTGGGTTTTTTTTAATATTGGGCATTCAAAGGACTTACATATTGAACAAAATACTGAAGGAGGTTTTTTGTTGAGATGGTATGACAAGAGTCAAGTTATGGATGTGTTTGCTTTGTTCTATTGCTGCTGTTTTCACTCCCTCCGTTCTTCAAAGCCATTAGTACAGAGTTTCTTTGCTACCATAGGTACAACTTCTTGTCAGCAGCTGCATTCAGGAATAACCCAGCCAGAGTAATCTAAGTAAAATGTGTATTGGTGCTCATATGCTGAAAAATGGGAAGTAACACATAACGACAGGCAAGAGCAGGTCTGTAGGATCCAACACAGGAACATTTCAGCAGTGCAGGCAATGCCACTAACAGTAGCTCCCTTTGCTGAGATCCAGCAGTGCAATGTCCTATGTCCTCTTCCTTTGCCAGTTGTAGTTCTGACATCAGGATGTGTCCAAAAAAAAAAGAGAAATGCAATAGCATTGTTTTGGGCTGGATAGCCTCTGAAGCGGAAGGCCAAGGTGATTAAGGCAAATAAACTTTGAGACTGTGTTTATTAGCCAGGAAGTGGTTATTACCAAATTGGCAGGAAATGCACTGGAGGCCAATGTACTAACCCCAACATAGCTGTACGTATCAATCGTCTTGGTGTTGTTGAGATCTTGGAATAACAAAGGCAATTGCATTAACTTTTGTTAGAGAAGAGGCCATTTCGTTTATTTTCAGACACTCCTGCAAATAAATCCACCTTTATTTAGAAGGAGTGCATCTAGCTTCTCTACTCCAAATATTTTGGTGAATATGGTCCTCGTGAAGTGGGACTGGCCACCACTATCACAGAGTGTTCAGGGATGTGGCAGCTGCACTGTTTGATACTGGCAAATGACAAGAGTGAGCAGGGAGAGGCAGGATGGAGCACAAGCTGCACCAGAGGGATCCCTTCAACAGCTGTCATTGCTGGAGGCAACTTCTCATGAAACCCCATTGCTGCTGTTCAGGGAGAGGCGAGATCCCAGATGCAGGATGAGAACCCACCCCCCGGATCCACCTTCTCTTTATTCATGAAGCAGCTTTGACAGAATGCTCCCTTCTGTGCTGGTAGCAGCCGTGCAAGCTTCCCAGCTGATCAACACCATCCTCAACTAGAGGAATCTCTTCTAGAAAGCACAGGATGGTTCAGCGTCCATGACCTGTTAAACTCAGCACTGTGTTGAGACACTACTGGTAAACTTCTCCGTGGAGTACCTGAAGCCGCCTCAGAGAACTCCAGCTGCCTATGTTTGAACCCTGTCCTTCCTTTCCTCATGTTGTCTTTCTGTGTGAGTTACTGCTGTACTTACTCCAGGGGTGCTAGATATTTGCAACAGTGGAGGGAGGCAGAACAGCTGCTGCAGCACAACAAAAGGCAAAAGGAAAACTGTCTCCTCCTGCTGAGCTGAGCAATGCTCTTGTGCACACTCCTCTTCACCCGATGCAGGTGAACTGCTCCCCAACATCAGTGTGTCCTGTTACCTGACCACAGAGGGAAAGGGAGTTGGCTGGTGACAATCACTGCTATACTGGGGTCCAGTAGAGCAGAAAGAGCAGGGCAGAGCTGCCTCGCTAAGAAATAGCAGTGCCCAGAGTAACGCAGTGATTGATCCAGTTCCTCCGACATGAAGAACCCTTTCCAGGTGTCTTTTTCCTTCTTTTTGGGTTGTTTTGGGGTTTTTTTGTACTGGAAATATTCTTCAACTATTTTGCTGTTGCCAGTTATTTGAAGCAGATTATTACCTTATAGGCAACTCTGTGAATGAATGCTTTTCTGAAAACTGAGTATTAAAAAAACCCCAGATAGGTACATGCCACTTGTTACACATCGATATTAATTAAGCTGTAAGTAATGATCAAGCTTACAGTGGGAACAATATATAAGTAATGCATAACATAGTTCAATTTCAAGTCTTTATTTGCAAAAATCAAGAAATTAAAGCAAAAAAAACCCAACCAACTCTTACTGTTTTTTTAATATTTGGGAAATTCCATAGTACAACCAGTTTACTGCCATTTACAACATGCTCTAACTTTGTTTTAAGCACCTGTCGAGGTGACAGGTATCTTGGCTCTGCTTCAGAGGAAGCCCAGCTGCACAGGTTCTTGCACTATGGCCAAAATACTCAACAGTGGAGCAGCTCCATCTCAGTTTCAAAGATTATTCAGGTCTGACACCACTGTTTTCACTTCCTTGACTGGCCGTACAACAGCCTGTGATGCTCTGTTCCAGCATGAAGATAATGACCCTGATGGCAGCAGCCGGTATTTAGCAGATTTGTTATAGTTTACTTTTACTGTTTCCGTGGAGTTGTTGTAACTATGGTACTTAAATTAAAAAGTAAGCTTGGACATCACTTTTTAAACTGCCAGGGAATTGGATTTAAAACCTGAGAAGTTTCAAAAATCAACCTGAAAAAGATAAAATCCATTTTTCTTTGCAGTCCAACTCAGGTTGTCATTGAGGCCTGACTGCTACTCAGCCACCTCTTCAGGCCCTTGCCCAGTCTGCGTCTACTGGAAACAGTTATCACACCATCATCTTCATTTACGTGTTCCTAAAATACTACCAGTAACACAGAAAGGTCAGGGGAGGCTCGAATTATTCTTTTTAACCTAACGGCAGCTCCTTATCCACTGTTTTAAAATGACTGTACGAGCATCTTGCCACAAGATGGCCCCTACCAACCACAGCTCGCGCGCCTCTGGCAGCTGCGTGGGGCCCGTGGAAGGGCTGACCATTGGCTTCCGCTTATTACAGGGCCCGGGAATTATGATCATTGTTTTTTACTCCACAAAAAGCTTTTCCAATATATCAGGCCTGCGGGACACGGTTACCCTCAGGCTGCACAGTGGCTATATGCTGACTTTTCTCTGACAATTTCGTGAGGTGATTAAGCATCACAGAACAAAGTTCTTTATACAGTTAGCTTGGTTGTAGTGATCTGGAGACTGGGCAGTGGCTAAAGCAATTAGATTTAGGATGAGATTTTAGCACTGTATCAGCAGGTCCCTCAAAAGTGGAGGCTAAGGTGTTCTTTGAGGAGATGGTCCCGTGGTGGGTACAAAGCCCACATGAGATGCCCATCCTGATAGATGAAATGAAATGAAATTTCCAGAGCATTTTTCCACTCCTTGGCTGCTGGAGTAGGAACATTTAGATCAGCAGTTATTAAGGTTAGTGCTTAATCTAGTGAGATCACAGAGTGCTCTCAGATCTCATCAGCATTAGCGGTTGCTGAGGGCATCCAGACCTCAGCCTCAAAGATTGCCGAGAGTAAATCAACAAAAGGGACACCAGTGCCTGAACTTGTGGTATCACTTATTTTCTGTAGTCTTAACATTACAGAGCCAGGTCCCATAAATAATTCTTAGTGTGAGCTGGGTGTCTTATTAGAAGCTTATATTAAATACAGTCCTTTGTCGAAGGAACCACCTGAGACATTCAAATCTGATATACAGAAAAAAACCCCAAAATTTATGTCACCCATTTTGTATCTTTGGCCAGAGATCTGCATCTGTTCAAGGGCAGTAGACACCCAAAGCCCTGCTTTCTCACCTGGGAACAAATTAGAAGCTGCTTTCCCATGAGCATAGTCAGTGGACTCCTGCTGGAGATGGGAGAAGGGCTCATGTTGGACCTCTGCCCCTCCTGGAACCAGAAGTTTCTCTTACGCCTCTTGTGACAGCCCATGTCATCAGACTGTCTTACTGTCATACCGTGGAAACTCTCCTGATTTCATTTGCTAAAGATGTTTCGTTTTGTACAAATAGCAGTATTAAGCTAGAGAAGGACCAACTGTATTTCCAGTCGATAAGACACTCTTTTAAAAGATGAATAAACACACTTAACAATCTTTTGGGGGGAACCCAAACATATCAATTTGTATATGCTATACACTAGCATCTGCCTTCAGATATGGAAAAAAAAACCTGAAAAATCTTGCACTGAACCAGAAACTTCACCCTACACCCCACTCCACTACCCTAATGAGCAAGACACGATTAGCCACTCTCTGCCTTAGAGATACACAGAACATGTAAAATAAAATGGGCTGTGATGGCCAGGTAAGCAATCCCTCGCCCAGGCTGTGAATCTCATTTTACGCCAACCTGACATCAACTTGAAGAAAGACCCTCAGCGGCTTGTAAGGAGCAGGACAAGGTTTGGTGTTTGAGCACCTTTGTCCCATGAAATCAGGGACATCATGGGATTTGGACTTGGGAGGCAGGGTGGGGCTTTTGTAGCACCCGTACAGCAACCTGAGATTTGCCAGAACTGTCAAAATGAGACCAGAGGCAACTAAGAAATCAGATGCATGTAAGCACCTTTTACTGAAAGGTGAAACTCAGCTCCTTCCAATGACACGACACATGAGACATCTGACTTTCAGCCCACTGCTCAAGCGTCTGTCAGGTTGAGAGAGCCATGATGGGGAAGGGAACATAATCCTAGAGACAACCCTGTGCATTTCCTCTGATGAACCTCAGTGATAAAAGTGAAACCAAAGGCAAAGGCAGACTGAAGGGATCACATGACAACACATTTTCTGAACCTGCATCCCCTTCATTTCACTTTTTGTACACTGATAGCAAGCATGAAAGAGGAAGGAAGGCGTGTCACCCAGGCACAGGCATTTTCCCCCAATCTACATAGTCTGATTCCATACTGGCCACCTCTTGCTTCTTCTCACAGGGGCTGACCAGCTACAGCTGCCCCTTGAGTGACTCAAAGGGAAATGTTTCACCTTTGACTCATATCTCAGCATTTAGAAATAAACTAGAAGCTGATTTGCAAGACACAGGTCTTCTTCAGTGTCTTTTCACTGGGCTTTAAACATCCTTCTCTGTCTCTACATTTCTAATGGTGTCTCGGGACATTTACCAGTGTCTGCTCTGACAGATTTTGGTGTCCTCCTTGTGACCATTTAACTGCTGCTATTTGCTTTAAAAATAACTACAGACACCGGGTGAGCGAGTCTTAATAGAAGCACAATGTGTTTATGTTAATATAAGTAGATATTAATTCTGGGCTTCCCAGTGCAAGAGAAAGCCATCTGGAAATCAGGCTACAGAGACTGGACAAACCTACACTATTCTCACCGGTATTCTGTAAGCAATTAAAACTCCTGCTGACGATATGAGTTTGTGATCCACAGTGTCATGAAGCATGGAGTTTGGTGCCCACAGGAACCGCAAAAGATGAACAGGGGGACACAGATACAATCATGGACTGCAGAAGTCCTTCACAGGCAAGCCATTGGTAATTGTAAAGGAAGATGTGAACAGCACGTGGAATTTGGGGTATTGAAGGATATTATGCTGTGTACAAAACCATTCCATCAGTGTGCTCCCAGCGCTGAGATAATTCATTGTTGGTGGTGTGGTATCTCGACAGAGATCAGCAGTAATTATGCTACCCAAAAGAGGGCAGCAGCTAAACTTCTATGGCCTATTTCATGTTATATTAAAAAACGTTTTTTAGCAATGACAAATGTTGTTTCAAGTAGCTCAATAACTGGGAACCGTGCCAGAGCCTGACAGTATAAGCTGTTATTTTATTGATATTTCTCAAAAGGAAGTCAAGCCTGATTATGTATGTTGACACTCACAAAATGCAAAGTAACATTTAAATTCATAATAAAGGGATTCATAATAAAGCTTTATGTAAGAGTGAGGACGTTAATAATTTAATTTGTCAGTCATTTAGCTGCAAAGCCAATTTAAATGTCTTAGGAAAAGGCGGGGTTGGGGGGGAACGACAGATCTGCAAGCTGCTTTGGAAAGTTTTTCTCCCTGTCCCTTTTATTCCAGCTGCTGTTGCTGGGGTTGGCCTGTCCGTACCGCACCGCACTGCAGTTCTTCCTTAGCACAAAACCACAAAGTTACTCCAAGGCTCTCTAATCATCACTGTTTTCTTCTTCTCACTGGGCACAGTCGCGCTTCATTTTCCCTGCTGGTTCTCCAGCTGCTAGAAAAGAGGTGTTTTTTTTTCCTGGCAGTAATGGTTTTCTGTCTTATTTACTGATCCTTTTTTCTGCTGCTGAGACTTGCACCCTCTGGCCAGGAGAGCCTCCAGCAGGTCCTGGCCATCCTTGGCCCAGAGCCACAGACTCCTCTTGGTTGGAAGGGGCCCTGCAGGTCTCTATCCAACCTCCCATACTGAATTCAGAACAGGCTGCTTAGGGTAGCGTAAGGTCACCTCAAGGTGTCTTGCAGCTGAGGTGGGGCAGGAACTAAAGCAGGAATGTGCTGGAAGCAATTTACTGTGCTTTGGCAAAACCACTTATTAAATCAGCTGATTCCCGAACCAGCTGTTAGAAATCCCTCCCAGCAATCTCCACACCGAGCAATTATAATTTTGCAGCTTGCCACTAAGTTTCTCACCCTATGTCAGAGATTTAGAAGAAGGCTTGATTTGAATAGAGACCAAACACAAGAGTAAAGCACTGCAGACAAAGACACTGCAATGGTGGCTGCTCAGCAGGCTGCCTTGACTACATTGACTCCAACCTGCTTGAGATTCTTCATTTTACTGTGATTTTGAGTAGTGAGGCTTCAAGGTCATGACTGTATTAATTATCAGGGCCAAGTGCAAGACTGTTAGGAACATGGAATTGTCTTTGGCTAAGGCATTACATGTGGCAGGGATTGTTCTTGATTGCTATGACTATGTGGGCTTTGCTCTCAGTTAAGGGACATCAGGAGGCCCCTCAGTAAAAAAGTGACAGTCTTGTTGGTGTTTAGGGATAGGAAAGATGCAGGTGACCCCAAATGCTGTTTCCTGTGGGTATCATGTGCTATGCTCAGCCTGACATCTGCCAGGCACTCCGTGTGCCATGCTCCTCTGTGACAGCAGAGATGGAGGCTTAGCTGACACCCATAGATGTCTGTATGTCCACCACGCTGTGTCCTTTTGTAACAATGAGATGACAGATCTCCTGGGCTGTGACCATCTGCACTGCTTATCTACTCGCTGTCCCTGTGTTAGGCTTTCCCAGCTAGCAGGGATAAAACAGCCCTGGGGGATGGGACAGTAGTCCCAGTCGGTGTGCACGCAAGCCCATTGGTACCACTTGACTTCAGGAGCAGTGAATGGTACCTGGTGCACTTCTGTCAGAACAGGTATAGCCCACACAGAAGCCACGACCTTGCAACATGTTCCTGTCATGCTTCCAGTCTGCTCGTGGCCTTAGGTCAGGATGCCTTAAACTTGCCAACCCTGAAATGTTTTCACATCACTACGTCTCGTCACCTTGATTACTTTTTACCTTCCATTGGGAAAGCTGCAAAGCAGATCTGGGCTACAGTTCACTTCGAAAACAACAATTACAAAATGTTCCTGCATCGCTGCAAACACGCAGCCACTTGGGACACCGATTCCAGTGACCACCATTACCCTGAGCTGAATCATAACAGAAGGAAAAAAAAAACAACTTACAAATCAGCAAACCACAGCATTTCAATAAACTAAAGCAAACTGTGTGCACTGTGGTGTCAAGCCCTCAGCCATGAGCCTGGGTAGATAAGGTCTTGCTTGTCACATCTTGGCGCTCCACAAAGCGGTCGGCTCGGCCCCGTGGTGCAGTTTGGCTGGCTGTGACTGTGCTGCTGTGTGTGTGAGTGGACTGTCCCCTTCCATCATGAGACATCCTCCGCTGAAGAGTGCTGTAGACCCCAGCCTGGTGCATTGCAACCTCGGTACCACTTTGGCCGTGACCCTGGTTCTTAGCCCCGCCTGGGACAGCGATTCCATATAAACAGAGAGAAAGAAGACTGATGGCATCAGAGTTGCATGCGAGATGAGGTTGTCAATTAAGTTCATTTTAATTCTAGATATCACTTGGATTTGTTTGACCGCTTTTGGTATTTTTAGAGCTAGTTTAAATTGGCAGGTTCTGTTACATGGGAAATTGAATGTTGTTAAAAAAAAATTAAAAAAAAAAAAAAAAAAAGAAGAAAATAATCCTTTAGGCCTAAATTGGAATGCACAGTTGGAAATTTCCAAGAAATTGTATTTCCAAAATCTGTTCTGGAAACATCAAAACGACCCAGTCACAGCAATTCATTTTCATAATTTTGAATATAATGTATTATATACTACACAAGCTTTTCGCCTTCTTACTACATATTTTGCTTTGATTTTTTTGGAAACAAAATACTTTTGTCATTTTTTGGAAGTATGATTGTAAACGCTCTTGTAACTTCCCCCAAAATATTCCCATTTGGTCAGATCAATATTTTCCTATAAGAAGCATTTTCTTTGGGAAGAAAGATGACTATGGATTTGAATTTGCCTCTTTCTGCCCAGTATTGGTCTTCAGCAACTCAGAGTTCCCTGAGGGAATGGGCCTGTCCCCACCCAATCCCTGGGAACGGAAAGATGATTTTCTTCTGGGAGATGCTTTTATTTAGATAATTCTTCCAGTATTAAGGATTTTGGGGGCAGAGTGCTGACCTGTGTCAGTGTGACAGTCCTACTGTGTGGCGGGGACAAGGCACACATTGAGAGGTTGAATATAGAAAAGGCATTACTCCCCCGGTGACACACCACAGGGGTCCCGCGAGGCCTGCAGCAGAATGTCATTATCCCTACCAGTGCTCTGCCATTCATCTGGCACTTCCATCTGTGAAATGGTGCCTGGTAGCTGGCAGTCATCCCACTGAGCTTTAGCTATGTGGGTGCACATTTTCTGAGCATGATCCCTTTTAGGTGAGACTTGTGTTCTGGCTGCGCACGGCTCTGTGCAGTGGTGGGCAAAAGCTGAGGACGTGGCCGAGATGACATGTGTACCAGCATCTCAATAGCTCCATAATCCTTCACGCTGCTCTTTAGCTATACTTTCTTTCAAGATCTTTTTGCTGGATGTTGTCTCTTCATGAGTTCCTACAGCTACGGTACAATGGTCAATGGTGATATAAGGCTTTTTTTCAGTGCCATGATGCCAAGGACAACAACCACCATACAATCCCCACTGCCAGGATTCTCTGAAGGGGTTGGAGAGCAGCTGATATGGCTGGCAACATCAATCTCCTCCTCTGCTTAGCCTCAGCCCCTCATGCTGGGAGAGGACACATCATCTTTGGAAGATTTTGCTGGACGGAGCACTGACTGGCTGGACTCAGCTCTGCCTGTGGGCTCACGGTGAGTGGGACGTGGGACCATGGATCTCCAGAGGTCCCTGCCAATCAGCATTAGTATCTGCGGTTTCCTGGTTCCCACCCAAGCGAGTTCCTCCTTTAAAAAACCCCTCCTCCTGTTGGGGTTTCATCATAACATCAGGTTAAACCATGCTCCATGCAGATGCTTTTGAAGCTGTTACCCTATAAATCAGTCCTGAATTTTAACCTTCTTATCTGTTAGATTTCATGTCTAGAAAACCAAACCAAACCAAACAAATCCTACCAGGCCCCCAATGTTGGGCTAAAACCAAACAATATAAACAGATGGTGAACATACCTGTAAGGTATTGGACAACTGAACCTTTCATAAGGGTGTGCCAATGAATGCTCTTGCCTTTGTGATGGGGTCCCAGTAGCAATGTTAGACACATAAAAAGCAAATGTGTGTTCTTTTCTTTCCTTTTTGATGGTTGTGTTATTTGGCACAATTGGGTATCTTTTTAGTGAGATTACCTACTCTGAAATTGTCATCAGACCAAGGAAAGCCACAGGCGGTTATCGAGCCAAGGTCACTGTTGCTGTTAAGGCCAACAATGAGCAATGCTGTGGAAAGCAACTAGAAAAAAAGACAGTCACTCATCAGACCATGAGGCAACTGCAACAAGTGGCTGAGGTACTTCCCTCAGGAGTGGTGATTTCATGTTCAAACTTCATATTACTGAAGCAATCCCATCAGACTTGCCGCATTACTGGGTGACCCACACATCTTTCTCCTTTCTAGCCTTATTTCCCCTCAGCCATAGAAAGCTCTCAGTGCTCCCTTTGGGAAGGAGCCGAGTTGTGCAGCCAACTATTGTGCTGAAAAAAAGAGAGAAAATAATAGAAAAAACTCCCACCCATAGCTACCCAAGGGCATAGAAGCAGGAAAAAAGGAAAAGTATTGTGACAAGTGCATTAACAGGACAGTTAATGCAGCCTTCAGAAGCACAGGCAGGAGTTTAGGGGAAACACTTACCAGCTGTGGCAAGCATTTCACAGCAAGTGGCGAGCTCCTTTGTGGCACGTGGCTGGGCAAAGCAGCAAGTAGTAAGCTATTGCTCTGCTCGCCTTTAAAGCAGCCCAGGGCTGGAGGTGGTGTGGGAGCTGGGTGGCAATGCAGCCGCTTTCTTCCCCATACAGCGTAACCCAAAACTGCAGGTCTGGCTCAGGCCATGACCAAGTGTGCAGGCTCCCATGTGTGCTGCCCAGGAGGACTCTCCGAGGAGGGCATCGTGTGCTCCCAAAAGCACAAGACAAACAGACAGTGCCAACATAACCGTTCTCCTCAATGCATGCAAAGCACTGCACGCTGCAGCAAAGCTGAACCATCTTTAAAGTCTTTTTCCCGGCTGCCCCTCATGATCTATCACAATCAGCTGTTTCCTCTCACTCACGTGTACCCCATATGCATTCAATTCCCCCTTCTCTTACAACAGCCAAGGTGACCAAGTGCCTGGGGTTTTCCTGGTTCACAGGGATCTCAGGACCAAGATGGGGAGACGAGGTGTGGCTTACACCCTGCTATTTTTTGAGCCCCACTGGAGGTTTAGGAAATGCTTAAGATGACACAAGGCCTCCTTCATGAAGCTCCATTTTCATCACATATGTAAAAATTCATAGACACAGACACGGGCATCTTTCATCTTGTGGAACTGAAGTAAAGGCACCTCCCAAACCACTCAAGCTGAACCCCTCAGGGCCTCAGTCAGTCCATTTGAATGTCAATTGTCCATGTCACCAGGCTCCAGGTTCTTTCGCAGGGCTTGCAGCAACTGTTACATCTGCAGAAGGCGACCACAGCTTTACGGATCAGCCCCTCAGTTTATTTTGATAAGAATGAGCCCAGGACTCTGTTTTCACCAAGTGCAGCTCACTGCTCGTTCACTGCTCAGAGCAGAAACCAAAGGAAAGCACAACTTCCACGCTCTTGTTGCAGCAGATTTCTTTGCCAGGAAAAACATTTTTGCACCTTTTTTCTTTTTTTTTTTTTGGTGTGTTTTAATGGTTGCTATTTCTACATTAACTGTTTCTGAGATTATTTCCTCTAGAGAAGATTTAATATTTTTTTTTCATTCCAATAATAATTTTAGTAACAGTTGCCATTTTCCGCCAGTGTTTCTGCATTTTGGGATAGAACCAAGTTATATGTTCTAAATTCCTCTTTTCATCACAGTTGCTCTACGAAAGCTTTTAAGGCTCAAAAATTACAGGGAACGGAATTTTCTTATCAGACTAATTTTCCATCGAGTCCCAGGCTATCTCCTGCTTCCTGCATAGTTAACCTCATCCTTCCATTTCCAGTTAAAAGTCAAATGCTTCCCTCCCTCATTTAGCCTTTGTGTTATTCAAGATAGGTACATGGTTATAACTTCTACTGGGTTGGGGTTTTTTTGCATTCAACTAGGAATACTTTGCTGATCCAAGAATTGTTGCTCCTCCTTGGCAAACGTGGCTGCACTGAAAAGCAGGGGTATGAAAGGCTGCAGAGGCCCTTTCTGCTCCTGTGCCACTGGCACCCTCACCTTATAAAGTTTCCATTCTGGAAACAGCAATTGCTTATATTTTTTGAGGCAGTTATTTGCACTTTTGTACACACAGGAAGTGGTGTTATTGCACATACGTGTTTTTGCTGAAAGCCAGGAATGGAATTCCTGTCTCACTCAATGAGCAACAGAAGGTTCGACCTTGACTTAGTAAGAAGTTAGGGTTACATCTCAAATGTCACCTGTGGCCTTCACCGAGGTCACTACTTCAGAATTAAAAATACTCCTTACTTTCAGCCAGGAATCTGAGGGGGGGTGTTGTTTGTTTGTTTGTTTGTTTTTTAAAGGAAGAAGGAGTTTTATACAAACATTGAATTGATTTAACTTCTTAAAAGAAAATACTAGATGCTTTTTTGAGGAAGCTCAGCAGAATCCAGAATGCTTACAGCCAGTCCCAACATATGGTGCATTGTTTACTTGTCCAAATTTCATAACATTTACTCCAAGTTTCTGTTTACCCCTGAAACGTCTCCAAAGGACGTGAGCCTTCAAGAGAGTGCCTGATAAACTCAAGAGATTTTTCAAATCAGTTCTTCTCTAGTGAAGTGGGAGTTGGCTTCTGTCCCCTGCAGCAGAGATTTTAAATGAGTGGTACAGTCATTGTGGAAGCACCTGTTTCCTTCTGGGCTAGTTTCTCTTGTTTTGCTCAGCTGCAAAGATTCTGTACTTTCAGGTGCATTGTTTACATTTGAGAATTACATCAGAGGCAGGCAACAGCCAGAACAGGCAAGGACACTGGTTGTGGTGGCCCTGGCAGAGCCACTGCTGCAGAGAGAGTGCCAGTGTTGAATTTTATGCCATCTACTGACCTGGTCACACCAAAGCAAGTTTTACCCGGGCATCCTGCTCCTTATTCTCAAGGGCAATGAGAAAAAGAGAAATTGTCTTAAGGCACCCAGAAAGCCCACATAAAATGCTGCAGGAGAGGTGAGATTTGGATCTCGTGTTTGTAGCTCAAACCCATCACTAACATTACAAAACCAAATCCATTAAAACTTCTGCCTTAAAATAGGCAGAAAATGTCATTTTCAAGAACACGTAACACATTTTAGATTTTGATTCAGATTTTTAATAAATTGTGCCAGTAGAAGCTTTCAAAGGCCATGATATATCAATAAATAACAGTTAAATTGAGTTCCTGAGAAAGAACCTACCACATGAAAGAATGTCAGATAGATGTAAATAACAAAAAAAAAATGGCATTACTATATAAAAAAAAGCAGTAATACTGAATCTTACATGAACTGTCACAACACAAGCACTGCATACCTCAGAACATTCCTTTCATACAAATGTAAACAAATACACAATCATTTTTGTTTAGTTTAGGCTGATGAATTTATATGTTGTTGCTTAGATATCTAAACAATGGATAGGATAGGATATGCTAGAACATTAAGGAATAATACGTGGAATAATATACGGAAAAAAATAATGAAGCTCCAGATTTAAAAATAAAATAAAGCAAAAAACACATTAAAGGAGCGTTTTCCTCAAATGTTACTATGTCAATCACCTTAAATAGGACTGTTACACTAATCTGAATTAAGGATTTTTGTGTGTGTTTACTTATTTAGTTATATATAATATATATGCAAATATGTATGGCTTAATTATCTTTAGTATTCCGATATCACCTTGAATAATTCACATGTATACGTATTAAAAAAAAAATAAAATGCATATTTTAACATAGTTAAGAATGGATATCTCAAAGTATGCCTGTAATTTGACAGAAACGAAGGACTATTGTGCTCCATCACAGCAACGTTTTTCCCTATAGACAAAAGGACAGAATGACCTACGAAGAATGCCAGCATTTCCAGATGTCAGCCCCTCGGACAGTAGGATCCGAAACGGATCGGCGGCCAGTCACACGTAGGGATCTGACGTCTGGAAACGCCACACACCTCCAGCTTCCGTAGGGGTCTGCGGAGCTGCGCGCGCTCGACGCCGGGATCTTGATGCGTTAGGGGAGCGCGGCATCAGACCTCCTCTGTTTTGAAGATGCTGAGCTACACCTGTTAGTACTGGTGCTCTGCATTGCTGCCAGTATTGAAACAGTGGGCACTGAGTGCTGCACAGCGAACAGAGCCAATCTAGGCCGTGGCCACAGACCAGCTTTGCGGCAATGGTCTTGCTCGTGATCCTCAGTGGGGGGAACGTGTGTGCCGACGATAGGCGTTTACTAGAATGACCTATTACACCAGGCCACAAAATGGCTATTTAGTTATTAACTTTGCAATCTGTTTTACAAAATTACTATTGGATACAATCATAAGAGGAAACCATCCACACAATACATTATCAACACGCGGCTTAAAACGGTCTAATTTTAGACCCTTAGTAAAAATAGATCCACAGGACCTGCCTGTGAATGGCAAGAAAAGGCCATTTCAAATAGAAAAACACTGCTCATGCAACATTCTTCACACACTAGACAAGGAAGTCACACCCAAATTGTCACTTGCTCACACTTTCTATTACACTCCAATAAGCAGAAGGAAATAAAGCAGCTTTAAAGTTATGTCACAATTTTGAAATGTGGAAAATACATATAATAAACAAAAATCACGGTGCGAATACAATGGCATCAGGAAATTTAGAAAATTAGAGAGCAGTTTTCTTTTTCTTTTCTTTTTTTTTTCCATTTTACTTCTTTTTTTTTTTTTTTTCCTTTCTTTCTTACATTATTGCACAGAGACCTTTTATCACATGTTCTTCAGCTTTATGCATCTTCCTAAATGTGAAATAAGTGCTATGGATAAAATAAAAATGTAGAAAAGAAGAACAGCAGCATGATTTGTCAAAGTTAATCCCTATAATTTAGTAGGAAAAAAAACCCTGCTATAAACAAAATATAAGTGCTCTTTATTCATTTAAAAAAAACAACGCTGACAGTTGCAGAAGTCTGTAAATGTTAATCTGAGTAGGGGGATGCTGACCTCAAATAAAAATAGGCCTAGAAATGACAGACTGCTGGCCTTGCAGATTTTGGTGAAGACCAGGATTTCAAGTGTAATTATCAACAAAGTTATTTACAGTAAAACTGACCTGAACTTTCAAGAGTGCCATTTTTAGGACCTGGCCCTGCAAGCTTCTGACTCCTCAGGATGCCTCCAGCCTCAGCTGAAGTTACACCTGAACAAGCGCTGCAGGATCAGCTCCTAAAGGATCAGTTAAAGGCCCTACTGGATTTGAGATTAGTCTTACCTGGAGTACTCTATACAATAATTTACACATATACAGGCTGACAAGCTCCAGTCTGATCCACCACACCTTTGTCTTCTACATCAGATTTCTCAGGCTGGCCAACTTCCATTCCAGAAGGTTTGGGATACCTGAAGGGATACCCATTGTCATCGAAGAACCTTCGGAAAGTAAACTCGTAAAAAGCGTGTTCTGTGTGCTTGCTGTTGGACGAGGCCAGTGGATCCCATGTCCTGGTGCTGTCACCGCTAGCGTCGTTCCAAGGACTTTCTTCTTCAACGGGATCAAAATTGGAAGTGTCCATTGGATGGCTGATCTTTGGAACATAGGGAGCTGGCTGCCTACGGATATCGGTAGAGAAGTCCATAGAGTGAAAGAAAGAATGGGCCTTAATATCATCTGCTCCATTTCTTCCAAGCCTGTCCTCAGCAGCACAGCAGAGCTTTGTGATGAGATCAGTTGCCTCAGGGCTTAGCTTGATCTGTGAGGGAATGTGCAGTGTGCTTTCCCAATTTATCACCTGGAGGTAAGAAAGGTATTAAATGACTTCTAATCTTGGAAACAGAATCCTTCTGATTGTCAACATCAACTGTACAGAAGTTCAACCGTACAGAAGCATACACGCAACTAGTCAACTCACAGGCTGCATATTTATTTTAGAGGTTCAAGAACCCAATGATTAGATTGCATTGGCTGTAAACAATTACTTAAAGAACCAAGAAACACTGTCGGATAGTAGATAAAAGGAGCAATTCCATTTTTAAGAAAGGCAAATTCCTTCCTGAATGCTCCCTTAGTCAGACTGGAGAACACATTCAGTCTACACATGACTTCCTGGAATAACTTCAAGGTCATTTTGTCTCCACAATGTAAACTAGGAAAAGTGGTCATGAGATACACCCTTTCCAAGAAAAAAATTACTCACTGCTTGACTTTGAAGCACTTCCATTGCCAGCTGCAATTATCACTGGCATATCAGCTTACTCGAATCTGACAGGCACTCTAAGGAATTTAGATGGATGAACTCGTGCTTAAGAAATCAGAATCGTGCTAAAAAAGACTCATAGAACTAACAACTATCTGTTTAGTTGGGCAAGTCAGTTCCAGTCTTGATACTCAGTATCTTCATTGCTTGGGAAAGGATTTGTGCCTGCGTAGAACTATTTAAAGTCAGGTTTTTCTAATCGCTACTCCGTTCTCTGGTAAAACAAAAGGGGATAGGTCTGTGCATGGAGAAGGGAGGGGAAAAGGTTGGAATTTTGCTATCACAGATTGGAATTTTGCTTCAACTTACCTTCAGTTGGGTTTCTGTGGGTGTAGGAGCCAGAAAAGGAGGCTGTCCCACTAACATCTCGAAGAGGATCACACCAACACTCCACCAGTCACAGAGCTGAGTGTATCCTGAAAGGCAAGTCAAAAGGTTGTCCTCTGCCAACCAAGCAGTGTGCGTACAAAGCTACTCGCAGTTAAGTATCAAAACACACCACACAGATTTGTCTTTTCTCAGACAAACTATCTGCGACCTAAAAATGAACCTTCATCATAAAGTTGCTTCGGCTTGCTCACCTAACTTCTACTGCTGTCATGCAGTAGACATGTAGATACTGTTGTCTAGGGATGTTTCTGAACAAATGTAATTCTCAACAGAAATGAGCAGTGAAATCATGTAATCAGAAAGAATGAAGGGGTTTTTTTTGTGCCCCGTCCCACGACTACAGCACTACACAGCACAAAATGGACCTCAAAGAATAACAAAAAGGTTTAGTGACTGATGTCCCCTCTAGCTTCAGTGGAAGTGATGCTGTGAACGCGAAAAGCTGATGAAAGACACAGCCTGGCTCTAGAGATAGGAGAAAGCCACAGATTACTTTTTGAGCAAGTTCCAAGCAGAGAAACAATTTTCAAGCACTTAATTGCTGTGACAAGACAAATAAGGTATGTGTTTGAGATCTCCAAAAAGGAATGGAGGATTTAAACACTGATTTCAATGGGTATTTGTGTTATCAAATGATGTAGGGTGTTGAGAAAGATCAGACTTAAGATTCGGCTTGGAAACAACTTTGAACATCTGATCTGCTTCCTGCAGTGACCATCTCTGTTCTGCATGGATAGCCACCAAGTACTATCTAAATTCCTCAAACCAAGCTTTTGAATGCAGGGTGTCCAGAGTAAATTGTGGAAGACGTTTTGTTGGGTTTCCCCAAGATTCTGGCTGAGAAGCTGGAGAACATGTTTCCTCCCGTTTATATCATTCATATTTAAGTGGCCCATCTGAATCTGTGATACAGAACCATCAGCTGGCTACTCACTGGTCAGTGTAAACTTGATGGTGATCATACTTATACTCCCTGAGTACACATAATCTGCTTTATACTTGAAAAGTATCACTGCCAACATCATCTGACACATTTATTAGCAGTCTCATTTGAAGGCCTCAGAGTGTAGATACAGACACACAAAGTATGACCACCATCAATGTCAGCACTGTGATGGTAAATAGTGGAGTATGTAGAGAAATCTGTTCTTAATGTGAGCTAAGTGTTTGTGGCCTTCAGAACGACGATCTTTCAAAGCAGCAAGCTTATCTAAGGCAAAAAAACCCCAAAAGCAAAAAAACCCCAACAAAGCAGAAGGTATTTCAAAGCATCTATGTTCACTTAAACAGGAGAAAAATACAGGTTATCTACCTTTCCGAAGCAGGACTTCAGGAGCAATATAATTAGGGGTTCCAACTAATGAGTGGGCTAGACATCTCTGATGCTGCTTCTTAGCTCTCTGTTCCAAGGTCTTCAGCCTATCTCCACATCGACAATTGGACACATCATCCCAAAGGTCACTGGGCTCCATGCTGTCTTGTCTGATATGGCTCCCTTTCAAATGGGAGAGAAAGTTTACATTCACAGTCATAAAACACAACATGCAAAGAGAAAAGTATCTAGAGCTAGCTGTGCCATCTTCTACTCTCACCGAAGAACAGCATTTAAACTTTGAACCCAAGGCATTTCCTTCTGCCTTCCCCCTCCCAACTGGCTTTCCATAACCAGCAACTTGTCTCAATGCAAGGAAGCATGCTCCCATATGGGAGATACAGGACAATGGAGTATATTTAGGTTAGCTATACCAATTGCTAACGACCTTTTTTGCCAACAGATGCCAATACCCCTCAATGGCACACACGGGAGGTGCGTGGACTACTTGAAATCATAGAATCATAGAATTGTCAGGGTTGGAAGGGACCTTAAAGATCATCTAGTTCCAACCCCCCTGCTATGGGCAGGGACACCTC
>WTSP01014599.1:13105-41923 GCA_025331215.1 Actenoides lindsayi | reverse complement strand
GGGGGAGGGGGGGGGGGGGGAAGGTTGCTTCGTTTTTCTTTTCTGATATGAAGATGTATTATTTCACATCTCAGGTTTTTCAAACAGCCTTCCAGACCTTCGCCCACACTTCTAAATAAGAACAGTCTGGAATAGGGATTTGTGATGTGTTGGATACCTACTACTTCCCATGGAGCCTGCCTTTATAAATAGTAATAATCAACTTGACCCCATTAGCTCTTTTATAATAAAACAAGGAGAATTACTTTGGCCATTTCTTGCTCCAATTGTAATCTTCTGTTAATTTTCTGCTGGTAGGTCTTTATGACATTTTCTACATGCTGCTCCATGTAGAACTTGAAGGCAAAAGGTGAGTAGCTCTTTATTCGGGATTCTCGCTTTTCCTCGTCTTTGCCATTTTTTCGCACGGGCACCGGAGACGTCTGAATCTGCTTTTTATCCTTGCTTGGTTTTTCAGCTTTAGTGTTCTTGCTGCTTTTATCATTTCGCTCACTGTTCTCCTCAGCCTTATTGCACGTTGAATTGGGGACTACACGGAGGGTCTGTTCTACACCCATGCATAAGCAGTTGATATCAAACTGCTCAGAGCTACCAGGAAGTAACAAATGCTTGGGATAGGGTGGGGGGGGGCACCGCAGTTCCTGGTTACCATAATCCACTTCTAGCTGATAGGCATTAGCTGCTCCCACAGGTGGCACATGCTGCTCGATGATCTCCAAGCCATCCACAGCTGGTGCCTGTGCAGGTAACCAACCAGGATGGGAAGGTCCCACTGCAGTCTGTGGCTCAGGTCTCATCACTCGCATGCTCTTCACCGGCTGGAGAATATGAGCGGACGTGACCGCCGTGATCGTGTTTGGAGACGTAATCGAAGGATCAGGTTTTCCTGGAGGAACCTGTCTTATAGACACCGTCACTTGTGGCTGTTGCTGGTGGCTGTTAAATGAGTTGGTTCTGCTCGGCACTGTGGCATCAGGTCTGAAGGATACATGTTGCCGTGGAGATGTTTCTATTCCCGGATTTTGTAAAGAATCTCGGCGTGACGGCGTTGCTGCCTGCCACTGCTGAACTTGAGGATTATTCATGTCATAGAGGTCCATGTTTAGGCTATTTCTAGACGGAGTTAATAGATTTTGTGGTGGACTGTCTGAAAAATCATTAGCAAAGGCTGGACCTCTGGATATCACATGCATTTGATGAGAAGAAGGACTTGTCTGTTTGTGATGAGAATGTGATATATACAGGCTTGCCGGTGCCTGCTGAAATGCATGACCAGAATTATTCTGAACAACTGCTCCTTTATTTGGGAGACTGGTGTATCCTCCCTCCTGCTGCATTTTGTTTTGGAAGGACGGACTCCGCTGAACCCCATACCCCATAGGCTCCCCCTGCACCATCATGTGCTGCCTGCTGTAATGTTGGCTGTTGGAGCCATGGGACGTCTGCAGCTGCAAAGCTTGCCCGCTGTGATTAGCCACTGGATAATTAATCACGGAAGACTCAATGTTTGCAGGGTATGTTTTCTGCTGATGGCTTGTTGGCGTGCTGTGAGTGCCTACTCCAGAGGGTCGCTGTACGGGAGCATTCATAGCTGTTGACTGCGAAGTAGAGATTAAATAGTCCATGTATGGCCTTGGAACTTCAGTAAGCATATTTGCACCTTCTGCTCCAAAGCCTGTCCCTTCATAGGCTGCGTTACTGATCTGATGGTAGGACGGAAAAGATTCGCTTGATCCTTCGAAGCTTGGCCTGCGGGTTACATTATTTGGCACAATACCCTTTCCTTTATAAAAAGAACACAGAAGAGCGTTAGGAAGCGATGCAGGTGAACCGAGTACTTTGCATTACTCACCCATCTACACATACAGACATATACAAACACGCACGTACACTGCACAGTCAGTCTGTGTTATAAAAACACCTTCCCAAATCTAAATTAAGCGCTCGGAACGTTTCAAGTTATAGGTGCCAAATACTGTTATTGGTAATCAGCTACTGGCACACAACACTGCTCATGCCAGGAATCATCAGGGAGTTCTATCGAATCGTGAAAATAGCAGCACAAATTCCTTAACTGTGAAATCATCAGATGACACTGCGGACTGTTTTTTAAAGCTGGACCCGTATTGTCAGTCATTACTCACTGACAGGAGGAAGTTACAGAGCAGGGGGTTAAGTACAGCACCAACGGGAGAAAAAAAGCTCCCGGAAGGACTGTCAATACAACTTAAAGTCAACATGACTATAAGCTACTAGGTCATCACATAGTCCACAACTTCTGTACAGCTAGCTCACTGCTCATGCTGGGGATCTGTTTACAACTCTCTGCTTCATCATTCTCCTCTAAAATCCTTGTCTCCCTCCCCTTCATTTACAACAAAGGCACCATACAGTTTATCGTATGTTCTTTCCAATGTGTTGGACACGGAGTATCCATCCCCTCTTATTACTCATCTTTCATCTGTCTGGAAGGCAAATCTTTCAGGGTGTCAACATGTTAATCTTAGCTTGAAGAATGTGCAGAGGCAAGATAGCAGCATTCCTACACTGGAAGTGTTAATGGCACTTTTCACCAGTTCTTTGAGCTAAGGACAAATTGCAGGTGTATAAAGCACTGGCTGTCCTAAAAAGACAAGGGGACGCTCTGTGATGTTGCTATTTTTTTGTTCCACTTCTGGTTCTTTAGCTTTTGCAAGTCAGAGGACTTGGCCCATATATGCCTAAAAAAATTGCCTTTTAACATCTTTGCTTCACAAGGTCTGCAAGAACAATCTTATTGAGCTAAGAGGCCTGAACACTGGACTGAAAGCTTTTCCAATTATCTGCATTACAGCGTGTCCCAGCTGGGCCAGACGCAGCACACCCGAGCATAGCTGTTGACTTCGTGCCTTGACACACAAACCTGGCTAGACACAGACACTCAAGGACGTTCACATTCCTAAGAGAGGTCTACACACCATCTCTGCACACTGAAGAGGCTGCCCCCACACTAAAGAACACCTTCATTAACAATGCAATGTTTCGAAATGGAATAAAGTTGGATAAATAATCAGTGTTCTTCAAAGTGAAATCTATAATGGGCAGCTCATAGGAAAAACTAATAACACAAGGCCATGCTTCCTGAGGTTGTACTTTTAACAGCACTCCCTGATAGCTCATCTGTTGGGAAACAGTGATATGCACTGATGAGGCTGTGGCAATCCAAAGCATCCTAAGAAGTGGCTACTGTGGCCTGGAGGTGGGAGCCAGCCATATGACCCATTTGTCATCTCTGTCAGTAGAATTCATCCTGAGCCTCAAGGGCAAACTGTTCCATATCAGAAGGCCATGAAGGAAAGGAGCAGCAGCAATTGTCCTCCTTTAGGACATGTGCTTCAGCTGTGCAAGGAATCTTGCTAATGTCAAGAGAGTTATGAAGTCCACTTCCTAGGTTCGTGTATTAGTTCTGGTCTGAGAGAGGACTATTTGGATTTGTGAAGATACCAAATGTGGTAGTTGCAGATGACTTTTTCTTCACATATTCCTGTCCAACACAGTAACTGTTATGACCATCTCTTGCCTGTGGAGGTTTTAGATCAGTGTGTATTCTTAAGATTAATCAGCTATCCTCATAGGATCATCTGTTTCTATACATAACTCTGTCACACAGTAATATCTTCTGAATTTTGAGTCTTGTCAGTATGCTGAAACTCATTAGCTTTGCTACTGAATTTAAAGCAGGACAAAAATTAATAATGTGAAAATCTATTTCCATACATCAATATAAAGAATTCAAAAGCAGAAGATTTGAATTCCCAAAATGCAACTGAAAAGTTCCCAAGTAGCACATGTTTCCTAACAAACTAGAGGAGGAGACCTACGCTAGCCTAGCACAACCAGCACCACACCAACCAAATCAGTATGAGTTTGTGGCACCTCAAGCAGGCAAACATCAATGCATGATGATTAAGTTTTGCATTCTGTGCATTCTAAAAGCAAAGGTGGATTTTCAGCTCAAAAGGTTAAATATTCAAAACAGCTGCATGCATTGGAATGTTAAGAAAGCAAAAACAAATGAAAATGAAAGATAACTGAGTAATTAAACTGCTAGCCTAGAAAGATTTTTCAGCTCTTTCAGAGGAAATGTATTCTGTTTAGGACTGTGTGTGTTCTTTCACTTTAAGGAATAAAGCCTTTGTGATACGAAGTAAAATACAGTTCAGTAATTCTGTCAGGGTTCTTTCCAGTTCTCTTTAAGGCCCATTCCAGGTCACATTTGTGCACGTATTGTGACAGAGCTCTCCAAATAGCAAACTGGCCAGTCTTTGTCTCTCAGGTGGTCATCCTGCAGTGTAACACACACAGAAAAGTTTTCTTACAGTTTTCTAGAATTTCCCCAAATAACAAAACGTGAAGACTGAGAGAAAGGGCAGCTGTGCTGCTCCTTATACGGGACCATCACCTTTTCCCAACACATCTATAGCTCCATTTCTGAGAACGACCACCTGGAAAATAAGGTCCTTCCCTGTCTCCATTTCCCTATATGTCACTACCCTCAGGGTCCCCCAGGAAAGAAGTGGCTTTACCGAAGACCTCCTTCCTTTCCAGGGATTTCTCTTTGTAAACTGAATGGTCTTTCTCTTCCTTAGCTTTCCTCATCTCCAGACGTGCCTCTCTATCAACAACACCAAATTTAACACCCTTACCAACAAAGATCTTCAACTTGATCAAGAGGCAAGAAGGAGGTTGCTGCTGAGGTGGCCAAGAAGAAAAATTTGTCAAGTGGAAATAACTTTCACTCAATAAACTCAACTTATGACCACACCTAGAGATCTACACTACTGTAATCAGACTGAATGGATTTGTTAGCTTCAAGTATTTCAACACAGACAAGACCTTTCAAGCCCACATGTTGCCCCTGACACAACATAAATTCTTGTCCAATGAAAGAGGCCCCTGGCGACAGCTCCCCAGTCCTCTCAACCCCTTGTCCACTAACCCCACTGCAGCATGTAACACTACTGTGTGATTACACAGGTTCAGCCACTCAGAGGATGGTTATTTGTCTGCTTGGCCAGTTTTTGAAACTGAAAGAAGATGAAAGTAGCAAACTCTATCCAAATCAGAGTGTATCCTGATCCCAGATCAAAAGCATTCAGCAGTGCTCTGAGTGCCAATATCTGAATGGAAACAACTCTTGAAAGGCCTTTTGTCAGCAGTGGTGTTTTTTTGATGTGATATTTGCTGATGAGACGTACACAGGGCTCAAATCCTTGAATTTGCTAATTTACACGAAACAGAATTGAAACAGACTAGCAGGGATGAGTGGAAAAACTTCTGCTATCTTGGCCCAAGCTATTTCTGCAGTGTACTTACAAGCATGTTAACAGGAATGAATTCTTGGGAAATGAGCCACCTCACAGCTCCATGGCAATTACCTATGCACAAGAGCTTTTCCCCCACGGTAAACTGAAGATGATTGAGGTGACTTGCACAGAAGAATAAACAGCTTCTATTTAAGAAAGTGGACTATGAATGCGCACATGGACAACTCTTGCAAAGCAGGTGAGTGGTATTCAGCTTCCAGCCCCATTCACCTTGCGGGGCCGTGTCCACTTCACAATCTCCTACGAGACTGCTACTGAATACTGACAATCCCCTGCTTCTCGCCACCATTGACTTTACTTTGAAAACTAGTTTATTACAAGAAAGAAGAACACAATCTAAAAAGTTCCTGCTTACCTGGTGAGGTCTGCTTAATTACACGTACTATCTGCTCATTTCTAGGATCCAAGTAGCTCATCTTACTGATGTACTCCAGAGCTGCTTCAATACTCCTGCTACCTGTCTGCTTCAGTGCTCGGACGGCCATCTCCTGTGTAAAGCAAACAAGAATTGAACCACATTAAGACAACATCCAAGCACTGTACTGCAGGCTAGAAAGCAGTGAGTGCTCTTACATTCATAGAAACAGTTTATAATTCACACCAGATCACAGCTGCCTGAAGCCAAAGGGACTCACATTTTGAAAACATTTGCGTGCCTTATACAACTCAAAAATGAAAAGAAAATAAACCCCACAACCTACCCAGGCTCTGACAATTGAAGAAGCATTGAATTCACATGGGTACTTTAAGATTCCTTAAAAGAAACTTTGAATCAGGTCTGGAAAAGGCAGCAGAGTTTGACATAGGATGAAATAGAATGAAATATTTTGCTTTTGGTATTTGAGACCATATCTCTTAGTCACACCTGAACACAGTAAAAACTTCACCCTTTCAGAGATGGCACAAGAAGCTAACTAGGCAGGGATTGATTTCTGCTGACTAGAGCCAATGAGGAAGAAAAAGATGGTTTTACTACAGTTGGGACATCATTCGCTATCTGTTTGTAAAATGACTAGGCACACTGAACTGAATGTCTCCTTAGCCATATTTTACGGGGCACACATCCATCACTGAGAAGTTAAGCTGGGTGCCAGACACACCTGAGCTCTAACACAACCACAGTTAGGATCCCCTGCTCTACAGCCAGCAGGGCACACACTCCTGCAGTTTCTCTATACTTCTACTTATAGGTCAGGTATACAGAGTACCATTCAACAATGACTCTCTGGGATTGCAAAGCAAAATTCACAAATCTGCATGATTTCTTTTCTGAAATGATGGAGAAGCTGAAATCCACAGCTTTAATGCTCAGTTCAACTGAACTTCACTCAACAATAAGTTAGATACCTAGTCAAAAGTAGATGCTGAGAACCTTTCTATAATCACCTCCAAAAGGCAATTCATAAAATGGATATAACAGGAGATAAACCGCCCTTTAGTGGCCCTTTAATGCCACAAGATTAGAGGACTAATTTGAACAGGTTTCCCAGCTCTTAGATGGCTAAAGTTGGATGAAATGAATGTCACCATCGAGGACTTGCCTGTAAAAGCCAGTATCCCATTATCTTGCCACTTTACTGCCATTTTTAGAGGAATTCTGTCATCACAACATGACCACTGAGCGCTGAATCAGAAGGAGCTTGTGCCTTCTTGGCTTGGGTTACCAACTGCAGATGTGATGGCTAGGTCGACACAAGTGCACCGCTCTCCCACAGGCCAGTTCTCCACACTTGCTACCGGTCAGGTAGCCCCAACCTGTATGTCCCCTTCCCATACCATCTGGAGTAAAGAGCACTGAACTGCAAGTACATGTAACACACTGGCTGATCGTTTATTTACCAAGGGAGGATCATCACATATGACACTAATTCACACTTAGCACAGAGCCACACGCTGGCACTTGGCATTTTGCTTCACTTAGCTCAGTCCCCTCCTACTCCCCCCAAAATGGCAACATCTTCTCCATTACTCAGAGATTCTGCTTGGGGAACAGCTATAGCAAGTTTGAATATTTTTCATACAATTTATGACTCATAATTCATAGAAAGGCAGTAGTTGGTTTCACATTTCCTATAGCTGAAATATTTCACTGGCATCAACACATTACTAAGGGCAATTTTAAATCAACAGAAAACTATTATGTATGAAGGAAAGAATTTCCCACAATGTTTTTTTCCTCTCTTTTTTTTTTTTTCTTCTTCTGGACACATTTCTAAGGTATTAGCAAATTTGCATCCTAGTGCCCAGCATTCTCATCATCCAGAGACTCTGGGCTTTACAGCCCAGTTCCACGGGGCTGCTAACACACTCTGCCCATTTACAGCAGCTGGATCTAGCCTTAGATCACAGGTCTTGAAGGTTCCTAAATCAAATGTGCTCCGTGTGCACAGTTGGGCTGGCTTGGATGTTGGGCTTTTTTCACTTTTGTGTGCAATGGAGCACCAAGAGAATAAATCCTCGGTAAACAATTACCTTAATGATTAATAAAACAGTCCATATGATCCATCTCTCCCTCTCCTACCTGTGTTGGATGTACACAATTCAAAAGGGCTAAAATAGGTAAGCTTTTTATTAGCAGCATAGTGATTTCATCTCTGAAAACAACCTTCCCCCCACCCCATACTGTGGCACAACTTTCTCCTCTTTTGCTACTGCCTGTGTCAGTAAAGCAGAATAAAAATGACGCTGGTCTATTTGAAGCTTCATGTTCCACCTTCAACAGATATGTTAGGGAATTCATACTTAAACTTCAGTGGGAATAATGTGAAGGGAAAAGCCCAATATATTTCACAGGGAACTGCACAATAACCTAAGAGGGCTGGCAAGAGCTTGGGACCAGCAGATGTGTCGCTGACAATCTCCCGCCCACAAGCCCCCAGTGCTGCAGCAGCCCTGTGCTCCAGCTCACCACTTCTCATTTTTCATGAGGTCAGCTCCCACCCTCCGAAGGGTTTCCTCATTACATACCCTGTTTGCTTAGCATTTACATTCTTGCTGGAAAAAATGAGTAAGTTTTTGCGGTTCAAAATTAACACTTGTTGGAGAGCAGAGCTTAAGTGAGATGGAGGGTGTTTGTGAGGAGTGGTGGAACGGCTCAAGAAGAAGAGAAATCAATGCCAAAATCTTCCAAACTGATACTGTAGATGGTAGAAGAGCTGAGGAAACAAGAAGACTGACACAGGGTGAGGATAAAAGTGCACAGCTACACTGGCACAGATAGAGCTGTCTTGACTTTACGCCACTCTAAGGTAAGTACGTTTTATAAAGAAAAGGGAAAAAAGACCAGAAATGAGACATGGGGGGAAAAAAAAACCAAACCTCCACTTGGAGCTGTATCCAATGCCAAAACATTCAAGCAGGCACAGGATCAAACCCAGCTCCCATTGAGGTCAACAAAGACTTCCATTAACTGGAAGGTAGGCTGCATCAGGCCCTCCGCTTGGGATGGTTTCCTTTTCAGCAGGCCAAACCCTGTCAGGCGCAGAAGGGTTTGAAGACCTGGCCGCTGGCTGCGTTCTGCTAACCCCACAGTCGGCTGTCAGCCTGCAAGGAGAAACACAACCCACTGGCAGCCTGCACAAAAACCACAAGGGAACAGAGCGGGCCCGGCCCCGACTCATTCTTTGCATTCTGTGTATTCCCCTTTGGAGGATTCAAACATCTCTCTGTGCAGGGCTTTTATGTACCTTTTTTGCTTCCAGTTGTCATTAGGAGCTGGTGAAAAAAAAATTAACCTGATAAAGGAAAGGTGAAGAGCTGCGAGGGGCAAATGTGCTTTTACAATTAACTCTAATAAGTTTCTAATTAATGTTACAGCTGCAATATCAAAATGAGGTTTCAGTGGTCAGCTGTGGTTCTGGACAGATCTAATGGAAAACCAAAGTCGGGCCGTGAACCATGAAGCTGCTTGAGGCAACTCTGCAGTATCCCAGATTCGTGGGTTCACAGAGGAAAATTGGGGAGGGGTGTGTTTCCCACCTAGTTCCTACACTGGGCTACCCAAAACAGACAGCTGCATGGTCAACGTGCTCTCTGTTGTTTCTCCACTGGTAGAAGGCAGCTTTCCAGGAGATTTCAAGATTTTGCTAGAAGGAAGGCCACCTTCGAGCTCAGATGTTCAACACAGAAAATCCTTATTTGATGGTAAACAGATATTTGGATGTGTGCATATACGGACTTCATCTCACTCTGTGCTCTGGAGGCAATGTGAAAGGCTTTCCCCATTTTACCCTCCCGCCTGGCTGTACTCCACCAGCATTGGCAGAGGTTTGCGTTCTTGCTGTACTACAGGGTTGTCCAGCAACATTTTTCATTCAGAAAGCTCCTCGTTGCCAAGATGTATTTATCATCCAAGTGAAGATTGCACAAGAGGTTACAATAAGTAAAGACTTTTTCCCAAGAACATTGTGTCTGAAGGAGACAATAGGTCCTCCAAGATTTGGCAAGGGTAATTAATTGCTAACAACAACAAAAATTAATTACTTGCTTCCCATTCACAAAGAAGGATGGGCGACAGATGCAGGAAACAGATACAAGTTCCCCGCAGAAGGGAAAAAACTAAAGCTCTTGCCAGAAGAGATGATCCAGAATTGATTACGAACCTTTCTGTGATAGCCCACCATTGTAGGAATTTTCATTCATGACTTTAACTATACAAAACCTAAGAAATTCAGGAAACAATGTGTCCTATGTGCTCGGTGGAGATTGCTACAGACCCACAGACCTGAAAAAGTTATTTCGTAACATTCTCTATCTGTAATTAATCTCCAGTTGGATGCTTCATCCCATTTTGTATTCTACTTTTGTTTTGCTCGCTTTCAGGTTGCTAACACCAGGGGCTAAATTTTCCCACAAATTCCCATGCCTATCTATAACCCTGAATTAAATATTCTAGCCACATAATTAAGAAGCTATCCTGAGAATCATTAGCACTCTCCAGTTTTAGTGTATCGAAAAAGCAGGAAACCTGCTGAGTGCCCATTCGTTTGCCACAGGATCCCTTCATTACTAAACCACATAACCCATTCAGAAACTAATGGAGATCTACCACATGGCTAGTTAAGGGTTTTCGGCCTCCACCGCTCCTGTTGCAAAGCTCCTCCAAAGCTGTACTGTTTTGGCATGATAAACCTCCCTCTTACTTTCAGCCTAAATTATGCAGGGTCAGTGTATTCCCTCTGCCTTTAGTTTCAATTGTCTTTTAACTTCAGCAGCTCTGCCCTAATCTACAGAAAGCGAGCCCCTTTCATCCTAAGGGATGCTTGTAACCTGGCCTCCTGGGCTAAACAAACCACATTCTTTTAGCTTTCTCTTGTAAAACAGGCTCTTCATTCTTTTCATCAGTGTGACACTTCGTTTCTGTATCAAGAGAGATCAGACTGGGACATGTCTTTGATAAGAACTACACACACTGTTCTTGATGCCTGCCGTGCAAACACCGTTGGAAAAGTTATCCTTGTGCTAAAGTCATTCCTTTCCCTTGTTGATTTCAGCAGAGGAAGTTTGAGTTTGGGGCTTTAATCCTGTTTTTTTGTCCTTGCTTACAGCATTGTTACCCTTTGTGCTCCTGAATTTGTTTTCAGTTCTGGTAGCACTACAGCCCTTAAGGTCATCGTTGTGGTCAGATGCTCCAGCCCTGCTTTGCACTGACTGTGCACTCCCACTTCACATTGTCAGAGTGATTCCTTTCTGTACGTTTGTTGTTTGTTTTTATCCATACCAGACTTATTAATGGAAAAGGCATGCAAAAGAGACACTCTGTAGTACATGACGTTGGGGCAGACAGAAAAAGAACATAGATAGGTGGTGAAATGTAAGGCTTACTAAGTTAAATCACAGCAACATATGAAAAAAAAAGCTGATGGTAAATTAGGAACAGGAATTACAGATAAGGAATGACCTTAACCAGAAGAGTTTTATATGACATTTTCAAGGGATAGTTGAAGAACTGACAAGGGGAGTATGCCCAAAATATAGAGGGAGGGTTTTGGAAATGAAACAATGCTCTGGTAAAAGTCCTATCAGACGAAAACCAAACAAAAATGAAACTATCGTGACATTCACTGCTCACCACTCATTCTGCTCGCCTTCAAACTCTTTTAGTCTCTACTGAGACAGTCACCTACAGAAGGTAGGTGTATTTACTATTCTGTGTGCAGCACCCAGTACAATGAAGTCCTGCCATTATTGTGTTTATGGCAGTATGACAATTTATTATTAAATTAAAGTAAGGTAATTAGGTTCACTCCCAAATATTCAACTTGAAGTTGTTGGCAAAAAGATGTCGGAGAGCTGAAGTGTCAATTCTCCTGGGTTCCAGGATATAAATGCTCATACCACTACCACCACAAACCAACCCTGAAATAAGATTACCTAAATCCTCTAAGCCACAGGATATGGCACATTTCCTATAGCTATGGAAGAAAGGAGGCAAAATAAAACTAACTAGACATTGAGAAGCATATTTTGATGATCAAGATTATAACTGTTCAAAATGTTTCCAGTATATTTTCAGATTTAAAACAGTTCTGACACAGACAAATGAAACCAACACTTGACATTTATCCTGTTAGATTTTGTATTTTACTAGCCCTAGATCTAATACAAAGTTCTTTCACAAGTATCACCAAAAAAATCAAAATAAAAGGGCCATCATGACACTTTTCTCCGTTCCTCCTCCCCACCCCAGCTGCTTTTCCTTAAGTTTATGATTGATCAAAGCTATTTAAGTTCTTCCAAGAGAAGAAAAAATACTCTATGCACTTAGCAGTAGGGTACTTATAAAGAACAACCACTGTAACACCTTGGAAGGGGCAAGACAGAAAAAAAATAAGAGCTGAGAAGAGTAACTGGAAATATGACAGAGCTCCTTAGCAGGTATCTAAAAAAGCACCAGTTACATCAAAATACTTTTTAACACGAGGCGATTTAGATCAAGTGGTAGCATATCTTCTTTTTTTTCCTTCTTTTTTTTTTTTTTAATTTTTAACTGAAGTGGTGTAGCACATTTCCCCAGCACACCTCCTTGTAAGACACACCATGTTTGGCCAGGGGTGTTTCCTGGAGGATGCCTGCCATTTTACCCTACAGCCCTCGTGTTCCACGAGTTGTTCCAACATGGCTCTTTGAATGAACAGGAGAGAGACGAACTTCAGGCTATAAGCCAGTCCCAGGTCCCAAAGTGAAGACATTTGGAAATAAACCAAGCACGGCTGCTCAACATATTTCCAAACAAATGCTTGTAAAATGAAAGGAGTATTTATAAGGAGACATCTCCAGACAAAGAGCGCATATGTAAACACTTCAAGAAGCTCTGATGAACTATTCAAGAGATGCAATCTGTTTAAAGAAAACACACCCATGCAATGTCAATTTTCAAATCCAGTCCTAACATTTAATCAGACAACTCCTGTTGATATCCCACAGAGTACGTGTGTGTACGTACAGAAACACATGCAGATATTACACATGTGCATGTCTGCATGGGTGAAATTGTTGAAATTCATCTTATTTTGAGTACGCCTGTGAGCCCTTTGAAAACAATGTATTTAAAAGGACACACCTTCTTTCAGGATGAAATAAGGCTCTTATTTGTGTCACCAGTCAGATGAGTAATTTAATTATATATATTTACATATACATTTATTATAGCATTTCTGGAAGCATGTCAGACATTCTGGAAAGCATTTGGAAAGAGGAAGGCCTGCAAGAAGCTGGAAGAAGTCCTGCCCAAGGCAACAAACCTGCACGAAGCTCAAGCATCATGAAAGAACAATTACAAACAGGCAAGGAAAGAGAGGCCACAGCATTTACAACAAGAATGGAAAGGGAGTGAAAATAATCAAAAGCCATAGTGAATCCCACTTTCTTTTCCTTTCTTCTAAGAAGGCTGAGAAGCAAGAGACTAGAGCTCAGCTGCTCTGTCCCAGTCAGGGCACAGGCATGAGAGGAAGGGGCGCAGAGTGCAGAGAGCCCCATCACAGGGGCAGCTTAACGGACAGACCTGAGAAATGGTGACAAAGAGCCTGTTTTCCCTGTGTCCTGCCTGGCCCTGGAAAAAACACATCTGTGGCTGAAGAGATGGTGGTAGCAGTCGTTTCCCTAGATATCTGGTGGAGAGAATGACATTGTTAGCACCCAAGATGTACATGGTGGCTTGCTGACGACCTCAGAGGCTCTAATGACCCTTTTTGATGACCCACTCTTTCCTCCAGCTTTTGAAGGAGCACAGGGTCCTGATTTAGCAATCAATCTTGGTCAACAGTAACAGGCACCAGTAATATTTCCCCAGGTACATAAAGTCCCCATTCTGGAAAACACACATTTTGGTTCAGATCCCACATCACTACAGAGGTGTAAGGAGTCAGCACACAGCATTCAGTTTTGAACACATGTAGTACACCAGAACTACCTATATACCAAAATTTACAGATCAGGTTTGCATTGATAGTAAAATAAAGGAGAGGGGAAAGTGTGTATTTTCATGTCTTCACTACTCCAGGTGTCTCCTACCTGCACAAAATCCTTTCTACTGTAAAGGCACCTGGAACCTTTTGCACCCTTCTGAAGCCCTACACAAACACAAGGGAAGATTCCTACTTCTAAAGAGGATTTCTAATTTAAAACAGAACAAACAGTTGTATATACAGCCATAACTGTTTCTCATTACTCTTTAAGTCTGCTCATTGGAGAGCTATTTAAACTATTTAGAGTTCAGTCTAACCAAATGACCCATGGAGGTTGCACCAACACGCAGAAAGTTGTACAAATCTCTCCGCATCTTTCCTCAGCACTGGAGCAAAGGGAACTCAAAGCAGGAGCACTATTATGTGCTAATTCACAAATCTTATACTGAAGCCAAATCATGTTATATAAACGGCATTTCTAAATGCACATTCACACATGTGCAAGTGTGTACGTAGCTGCTTTTCAAAGGTCCTCTTTTATTTCCCTGAAAACCTCTCACTTTGATTACAGAAGGAGGAACTTCCCACCCTCTCGACATGGTTCGTAGCAGGTTCAGCTTTGGCTCCAGCTCACTCCTGTCCCTCCTGACTGGCAGCCCTTGCAGTGACCTGTGCTCAGTCACACAGTCTCTCAGCCATATGCCTTGCATTAACCAGAGAGGCTTAAGAGTTTCTCCTGTTCCCACAAGCCAAGCCAAGACAAGCCACAGCATTATTCATCTATATTTTTAATATTACAAAGGTAACATAACATCCTACAATAGCTTTTGAATTCTGAAGAACAGGAAACAGAGGACAATTAGGAAACAAATTCAAGTATAAGCAAATGACTTGTCCCAAACCGAGAAGCATCATCCTCTGGTAAAGTTCACTGAAAATGTCTTCCAGGTTCCAGTTCACATTTTTTAATAACTAGAGGTGTTACCAAAAATGACATCCCATTGTCATATCAAGCCCAACACTGGGCAAGCTCTGAGGCTTACAACTGTAACGCAAAGAACAAGAGTCACTCATCTGATACTCCAAATCAAATCCTTTCTACATTGCAGAGAAGTCCTAGCCAGTGGAGAGCTTGCTACCAAGCCTCTATACTTTGATTCAAGTTTCTAAAGTCTTGAATGCAACACCTCCCATCTCCCTGTCTTCTACTGTCTTCATTCTAAAAGTGAAGCAGTGGAGTAGATGCAAGGAGCAGTGAATCCTTTCAGCAGCAGCACTGAGTAGCAGGGGTTGCCAAAAGCAATTAGCAGCCAGTATCAGGTGTTACAGCCTTTATAACTAGGAGGAAGATAAGCACAGGGCAAGAATCTTCAAATACTCAGTCACTATTTGGTTTGAAACCTTCCTCTGGGTTGGTATGATTTACCTCCAGAAAGCAATAATGGATCCAGGAACTTAATTTAAAGACAGAATTAGCCTGAAAAGACAAGAACAGGAAGTGTTTGCCTATTGCTTCTTCATAAGGTATACTGAAATCCTTCAGAGAGCAGGAGAGGTGCTGTGCATTTCACCCATGCAGTCAGAAAGCTTTCCTACCCAAGAGAATGGGCAGACCTCAGCCAGACTAATTCCTCCTTACTCCACTTCTACCCTTGTCCGACTCAGCCTAATGAAATGCAAATTTGGCCAACAGTGCTGACGTTAATACCATTATAAGTGTTACAGGCCAATAGGAAAATAGTAATAAACACCGCAGCACCCAGCAGAGAATCAGTACAAGTTCCTGGGGCAAAAGATCTCAGCAAGTTGCCTTTGGCGATTTATTGATTCCACTGAAATCTCACCATCTCTCAACACACGTAGGACACAGAAGGCATCTTCATAGTTGAGGCAGAACTGGACCCAGTCTTGTGGGAAAGGTGCACCATGCTGCAGAACCGCACCGTTGCTTTAAGAAAGTCACTCCAGTCTAGCTTCGTGGCCAGCTGTACACCAGGATCCTCATGCATGAAATCCAGACATAAGTAAAAGCAAAATGGCATCTGCTACTCTGTACTCTGGGGGTCCAAGTGAGTGTCCCTACACTCAAGTCAGGTAATATTAAAAAAAACACCCAAAAACCAACAAAACCCCAACCAACTCCTGATCTAATGCACCTGGAATTGTCAAATACGTTAAGATGGCAGTTCCAGCAAAACCAAGGCCCCGCTGCCCAAAGGCCAGCTACCATTTTAAAAGCACTGTATAAACTCTCTTAAGTATTCTCTTGGAATTGGATTCTTTCAGGTTCTTTCTCTCGGGTAGGATGTTTTGCAGTCTTAGTATTTTACACTTATTAGTAATCAGGGCACATTTTCTGCAAGAGCAGCGGGCCATCCCTGCTCTTCTCCAGACCCACTTTACACACCGACCTGTCAGAGTGCCAGCATGACTCCTTCCTACTAGTGCCTTTTCTTTTTGAGACAGCACTTTCTTACTCTATCAGGGCAAGTAAATCAAGCTGGATAGAACAGCAGTTCAGCGAAGGTTTCACGATGAGCTTATTCTTCTTCATTAGCAGCAAGTGATGTTTGCTAATTTTATTGCTCACGTGTTAGCCAAAAATGTGTTTGGGTGGCTTTCCATTTACAATAATGCTATTGGTGTATCAAAGTATTTCTTTTCTGTGGCTACAGACACTAAGATGAGTGCTTCCCAGTGCTTTTCCTTCTACTGTAAAGATACATACATACTGAGCTATGTATAAAAGAGGATATTTACAAAGATTCACAGAGCTTGCAAAAGAATTCTTAGCCAAACTGGATACAAGGGACTCGTAAATTGGGTATTCAGATTCAGCAAGATGAGTTATGAGGTTTGTTGTCCAGGAATAAAGCCCCAAAGCACAGAAAAGAATTGTGTCAAAGACTGGAAGAGTTTTTTGTGTTGCCAAAGTCAGCTGTCCCCCAGAAAGTCACACAGTACTGCAAATTTGCAATGCTTTAGTACTGTTTATTGCATTTCTCCATATCCAACTCTACAAATTGAATTTTGCATCTATTCCTGTTAATGTGGTGTCTGTCATTTTTATTTAGGCCTGCCTACTTCAGGCATTAAAACTTTTCTTGTATTTCCTAAGATTTTAACATTTAAATAGTGATACTCCTCTCCCCTTCTCTTCTTGTAACTTCATAAGTGTTGGGTTTTTCCCCATTTTAAATCACTAGAACTTTCAAATCTTGTTTTAAAACCTCTTTTCCAAGGCAAGAACATTTCAAGCAAAGACAGTACAATTAAGTCACCGTTCATAGTCAAGGTCAAATTGCTAACGTGATTTTTCAAACAATGTTCAAGCATATTCTTGATATGGCCTTTAGAAGACTAGGAGAGTCTGTTTCCCTTAACTTTTCTTTGGGGAATTTTTTAACAGAACTATAAAACCTCCAGGATATCTGGTTGGAATGCATCACTGCCAAAATGTTCTCTCCTTTGAGGTTTTATACCACAGTGGGACCCCAACTGACATCAAGCAAAAATGCACAGACAAAAAGAAAAACCCCTATCTGAGAAATATAGCTCCATTGTGAGACAAACGAAGGCTACTCTCTCTCAGCCTCACTGAAGAAACATCAGGGGTTTATCTTGAGATTCCTAATATTTTTCAATACAGACACACACAGATGTAGAATGCAAGTGTGCTGGGCAGGACAGCTTGGCTTATTTTTTAGTCAAAGAGTAGGAAGATGTAGAATTTCACATATAATTATTTTTTAAAAAAAGAGTATATGTTAATGATAATGTTATCTTTCAAAACATATTTCATTCAAAATATAAAAAAAGGCATTCCGTTTTTAACATTTTAAAATCAATATGCTCAACCTTGCAATACAACATACTCAAACTCTGAGCAGTAGGGATCTCATTAGACATTTTCCCAGTTAGCTCTGGCAAATACACATGTGTAACTACAGGTCCAAAAATACGAATTGCTAAACACCAGTGACTGCCACTTAATGATTTAAGACTACAAAGATACATACCCCTTTTTTACTTTAGACACTTTAGACAATTTCTAGTCACTTCAGCTTTCTGCAGTTGTAAAATAAAACTCTCAACTCTACCAGTGCCAGCGGCAAAAAAAGAAAAAGAGAAAGAAAAAAACCCATCTGGATAAAATATCTTAAGGTCAGGCTTTTTACATGTAAAGCAGCCGCAGCAAAATTATTCACATTCTTAGCACATAGCTGACCGGGACAAGATTCCACAGAGAGGTAAACAATTCCCCCAAGAGAGCAGCTGCATCTTCCTCAGCTTGGGAGCTAACAGGGGAGGGAGAAATGCCCACTGGGGTGCCCAAAATTGACCAGAAGTGGGAAGAAAATGGAAGACTGCTTCTGCTCCATGGTAATGCTTCATGTGATCACTCCTCTTCTGTGCTCAGGGAGAAAAGAGAAGTGTGAAAATATATATATATTAAAAAAAAAAAAAAGGGGAGGGGGGAGAATGTTTTTTTGTAACACAGACTTTGATTTACATCTTAGAGGAACCTTGTATTCAGACACGCAAGCCCATTTCAACATAGAAGAGTATGGGGAGAAATATTAGATAATATTGTAATACTGGACAGAGCAACTAAAAGGAATACAGTAATCCGGCTTTGCTTTTATTGCTCAATTATTTTCAGAGGTATCTTTTGAAAGTATAAAATCATTTCTTTCTAGGTTTCCACAATCTCTCTCCTAAATGTTTGGGTTTTTTTCTGGTATTTCCTTAGCAGCATCTTTACTCAGTTCACCTCAACGTTATTTCTGTTGGCTGCTGGCCAAGTGGCACACTTTAACAGTAAGACACACAATACTTAAGAAGCATCTTTCTTGCTCCACTCCATTTACGTGCAAAGGTTGAGATATGTATTTTAGGTCGTTTGAAGAAAAAAAATCCTCTTGCCAGGTCCTTCTCAGTGCTATCCCCTTACCATTAGTATCTCCTCACCAACCTACCACTAACCATCAATGAAATCAGCTGCAGCAATGTGAAAAATGACCATAACACTATTTTCGGCATTTGTAACTTGGTACTCACATATTCTCTTCCAGTTGCGTGTCAGCAGAAAGCTACTTCCACCTTGTCCCTGTCTGCCAGGGTATCACCTCTTCCCTGACCACACTGCACTCTCCCAGCTGCATTAGCACAGACCTAGGATTTAGCTGTTGAAGCTAACTCAGCTCGTTTTGACCTGGGTGAGCTAGGGTTAACTCCAGCAGCAGCTCAGCTGGGGCAGTTAAGACCTGGGTGAGAGGAAGAGTAAGAAGAGACAGCACTGAGCAGATGGCTGTCTCTGGAGCACAGCTGGAAGGAGAAGAGCATGTGAGTGCAGGCTGAAGTTTCTCCCGGCATTTCCTCTGATGGTGGTTGACAGCCAAGGCAGCTGCCACTGCTTCCAACTTCTCTGCTCCTTTCTGTTCCCCCCTGCCATACCCCCCAGTTGTGTTTGCATCCCTCACACCATCCCCAGAAAGTTATTTTTAACCTGGACCAGTTCTCTGATCAGTCACCACTCTGCTCTGAAAACACTGTGCTGGCACAGCTTGCAGGAATAAACTGGGGAGGAACAGTGGAAAGCACCACCAAAAGCTGCTCTTCTGAAGCCCCAGCCCAGGAGTCTCCTCTCCTTCCTTCACACCAGCCTACAAACTTCCAAGGTAAATGGAATATGCTTGGGATATTTTCAGACCATAAGGCTTTTTTTTCTTTTTCTCCCCTCTCCATGCTGCCGTAAGAAAATTTTTAATTGCAGGATTTTGTGTGTTGGTGTTGTACTAGGTTTAACAAGCTAATCCCTCTCTTACTTGTGCAGTTATCACCTAATATTTCAAGGCAACAACAGGACATTTTTCAGAAATACATTTGATCATCTTAAAAAGATATAGCCATGGGGGAACAGTCTTACATGACAGGCTATAAATCAACATGTTAGACAAGTAATTTTAAACCACAGGAGGAAGAAAAAAAAACCTCACTGTATCAATCCAACAAAAACCCTGTAACACTGACTCTAGAAGATACTGGACCTATTCCATAACAACTATATTTCTTAGGAAAATAAAATGTTTGAACCATAAAAAAGTCTGAACTTGATTAGACTGAAACAAAGGAGAGGAAGGAAAGCAGAGCAGAGGACATGATTCCACTTATCCTTCCTCCACAGCTGAAGTCTAAGAAAGCTTGAGAAGGCTCAAACAGATAAAGAAACGAGTCGCTTCACCAAGTCACTCGCTGTTAACACATTTGCTCACTAGCTCCCAGCAATCCTGGCAGTGGATTAATGTTCCTCACCTCCCTCCTTCAAGCCTTTACTCAAACTTTTAGGACACTGTTGTTTTCCAATGCTCTCAGCTCATGTCACTTGATAGGAAAAGTGGCAATTATTTTTCAAGTTTTTATTATTATTACAGCACATCACATGTTCAGTTGCATGGACACTATTCAAAGACAGCTATGTGTTTCCTCCGAGATCTGAGGGTCCAAAATATTAAGAAACCAATAAGAGACAAGTAATCACTTTTTTTCATTGAGAAAACTTATTTTTAAAAGTGAGGTCTGCAGCAAAATCATTCTGGGCAAAATTTTTCTTGAACATTTCAGACGCAGAATAAAACTCAGCCAGCCCTTTGAACAGGGTAACACCAGCAGTAACAACCACAACACTAAATGGCATGAAAGGGAGACTTCATAATACAAAGTCCTCAAAACTAGGACTCAACAATTGCAATAGTGCATTGTTGAACATCTCAGTTTCTGGTTGAAATAAAAAAAACCAAACCAGTTTCTATGCACCTGTCTGACAAAGCTGCCAAAGGTAAGAATGTATGTCTGGTTAGGCAATCAAGTTCCAAGTTCCTAAATTTCCCCTCCGAGAATCGTGTGGAGACAGTACTCCTACTGGTTTCTAACCTGTGTGCATGTTGCCAAGTACTGCTAAACAGATGTCATTGCATCACACCACGCTGCAGGTTCATGAGAAGATCTGTGTTCTACTCGGAGCATGCTAAGCCCAAAAGAAAGCTAAGCCTCCATGGAAATGATACATGGAGACAGTCCCTGTAATTTGATGATAAGAGTTCATGCTATACCAGTAAACTCCGAGAGGCTCTCTTGGAGTAATTTCTATACCTCCAGAGAAAAGTTCTTTCCTCACCTCTACTGTGTGTACATCTTACTTGGGCTCCTGTCTGTGTGCACAGTGCCTTGGATAATGCTGTGAGATGCAGAATTACAGATGTAAGGATTCCTGAACAGCAGTGTTCAGGACACTCTGCTTCCAAGGTTAACATTCACTCCCTGTAACAAGCATTGCAACTGTCTATTCATTTTCTCCATGGCATCCATCAGCTCTTAAAATTGTTGACATTGCAATTAATTATTTTTCATCAAGCTTTCCACTATCTGCCACCACCTTCAGAGGCTAACCACAGAGGACAATGACAAGCAAGTTTATAAGTACGTATAGATAGATATATACTCACACATACAGAATTGTGTGAAAACCTGAATTTAGGCAATTTTTTCCACAACTGAAACTTGTAGGATTTATGTTCCAGAACATGTAACATCTGAGATATTGGAGCTACCAAAGCACTGTCAAGCAAAGAAAAGTAACATAGTCATAATAGTTTCACACGCAGCCCATTACTTGAATGACTATAATGATTCTTGCATATCAGTTTTAATAGTCTGTTTTCAACTTTCAGCTCATCAAAAGGGCAGAGCTGAGAATCTAGAGTAGAAGTATCCTAACCTGTAATAACCTGACAGCCTACATCTTAAATAGGATCTATATCCTAAACACAAAATGAGCTTTCAATGAGTATTACAATGCTCCCATCTAAATGGCCTATCTTCCAAGCAACTTCTGCATTCTTTCTAACTGGAAGCATAGGGGCTGGGACATCCCATCAGCTCACCATTCATTTACTCCTGCTCTGAACATTTACCCACATTTTCAATACAGCCTCAAGCTTTCCTCCTGAAGATCGTGAAGTAAGCAGAGAACATAAAGAACATTAAGTAAAAATGACAAATATATCTATGCAAACAATAAAAACACTAAGTATCATTATCCTTTTATCTTCTCTGTGCTGCAACACTCCTACATGCCTACCTTGGGAACAGCAATTCAGGTTGTAAGTCTTCTGGGTAGAGAAGCATCACTTCTGCTGTGATGTTGCACCACATAGCTTTACTGCAATGGCAGTAGAACTCTGGCTTTGTATTTGATTATCGCTGTAACAGCGCAGTGCTGGGATGGGATACCCAAGGTGAACAGAAAACTCTTGTTAACAATTTTCACTGTTAACAGGACCCACACCACACCAGGCTTTTACCCATTTCTAAAATGCAGGTCATAGACCAAAGATCCTGTTCTGCCAGGAAAGGCACCATCATATTTTCTTTTAACATCATTACAAACACTTGGAAAACTCTGTGGACACCAAGAACATAATTTAGAGAACAAAGAAGGAAAATACCACGTATGCTTCAAATTACAGCAATATCTTAACTGCTTATTAATTATCACATATAGATGGGTTTAACCATCCATGTAATCTGAAATTTAAGCTACTGATATTAAATGGATTTGAACAGTTTTCCATTTAAGGCCAAAATCTGTGCCAAAACCTAAGTCTGAAGAAATGGACTTAGCATGTGTGAGTACTGGTGAAACAGGAGAACTCTTTTACTGCTCAAAATAGGCAGCAAAGCTCTGGCCTGATGAAATCAACAGGAATTTTACTGTGGATTTCAATGAGAACAGGATTTCAGCGCAAGAATCTTCACCTTCCAGTATGGTGGGACTGAGAAGACAGTCTCAGTCTAGATATGCACACTTGATCTGCAATCCCAAACACACTGCTCTTCTCAACCTCCTCATCTCAACACGTTCTGCACAGCAGTGCTCAGAGAACAGAGCCAAGTTCTACCAGAATCTCAGATTGTGCAGGCTCTTTACGTTTTGTGTTCTGACCCAAGCATCCAAGGGACCCTCTGTTGTTGCAGGTGGGGTCTGAGGAATAACACTGTTACTCAGTAGCTGATGAAATTAAAAGGCATCCCCACCCCCCATTAGCACTTCCTGCAATGCTCCATACACTAAAGTCATATACCACTACAAGCTGGACTGCAGCTCAATGCATTCCACTGCACTTTGTCATGCTTCCCTGACCGATACTATGCCAAAAATGACTAGCTTTAGCAGTTCTCTGGTGAATAAAAGAGCTTTTGCAACTCTGAAACAGAGCTGAGTTTTTAATTCATCTTAAATCTGCTTTTCTGTTCCGAAGGAACATTTTTAATGATGCCTGTAATTCCCTTTCTGTGCGTTTTTCTTACTTCTGTAGTGACTTCTGTGAAGATAAAGGGAAAATTCAAGCTGACTAGTTTTTAAAAGCCTTAAAGAGATGGCTAAAATAAGCCTGAAGGAGGTAAAAATATAAACTAGCAAAATATGAAGATGAAAAAGATCCACAACATTTTTATATAAATCTAGACATACGTGGCAACGAGCCAGAAGATTTACAAGACAGCTACCATAGAGAACAAAATCCAAAGTACAGCTGTACTATCTAAACTAGCACAGAGCAACGTTATCCAAGATTTGCACATTTACTATTTATTTACTCAGTACCCAACTGAGCACAATCTTGTGGAATAATACAGACTGCTCCTGCCAACATCTCTTCTACTTAGATACTCTAAACACTTGCAGTTCTAGACTATGCCCTAAGAAACATTCCTTTGTAATCTTTTTTTCAAAGCTCATGCCTACAATTAGCAAAAGAACACAGTTATGAGATAACTGTAAAACTAACTGAAGTACTTAATGGAGTAAAGTGCTCGTTATGTCAGTACTTGGCTCCTCTCCACAGCAGAACACCAGTATGTTGCGTGTGCACCCAAAAAAGGGATCCCACTTCTCTCCAAGCCAGTTAGCTTTTCTCAGCCCATCAAGAACTGTGGCTGGTTCCAGCCCATTTTTGGAACAGAGGGTTTCACTATCCAACCCCATCTTCAGGCTGACCTGGAAATACGCCTGCCCCAATTGCTGCTCACGTATGGAAATAATAAAGCTATTTTTACATGAAAAGCAAATCCTTTATTTTCTCCAAAAGCATGAACAGCCATTGCAACAGGCATAGAAGTCAGGCAGTTAGAATAGAGAAGGGTGTTACCTACAAGTACAAGTAGCAATTAAGCCTTATGAGCAGAGCATGTAGGCAGAATGTGAGGTTAAGCATGAATTTTGACAGCAAGCACACAGAAAACACTGAAAAGAGGGAAGTGGGAAGGAGGAAAGCAAGGCAACCTGGAGGGTTTAAATTCTATAGGCTCGGGAAGGTGGTAAAAACGCCTCTCCTCCTCTGCAGTGCCTGCCAGCTAGAGCAAGCAGCAGGCACTCGCTGTCAGGAGGGCACTGCTGGGAACCCCACGCTGCTTTCCCTGGTGTGCAGGGAGCAGTTCTGGCTCAGGCTGCTGTTTCTTCCACGCTGCAGAAAGGGACTTTCCCAACATCTGAGTACAAGCCCTTGCTGAACATGCACTGGCTTCAGTCATGCAGGCAGCTTGAGGGCTGAGAGACCAAAACAGCACTTCAGTGTGCATGATTAGGATTTTCATCCTTAAAAAGTACATCCAATTTCCAAGGAAGATCCTTCATTAGCACTAATGCGTTCCTTCAGTTAAAACAACCAGTTTGCTACTAATGGCCGAACTCAGCAGTGCCAGTTCTGTGACCTGATTGCCCTACTCCCCAAGTAAATGTCAAACATCATCCTCTCTGGTCACACATCCAGTTCCTGCTTTTTAGCAGGGGCTTCATTTTTGATTGTCAGTTATCACTTTCCTCAGCAGTAATACCTCCTCTATCCATCAGCTGCCATACTCTGAGTGCAAAAATAAGGAAAAAAAAGAAAATTTAAAAAGGGGGGGGAAGGGGTAAGTAAAAATTAATTCCACTGAACCTCTTCCCAAACTGGGATACCACAAAACTGCTATATGAAAGTGGCAAAACAAAACAGCTCTGTGGTCTAGTGGCAGGGTTTTCCCCAAATTCACGGGCTTAAAAGTTTACCTGCAAGGAGGGTTGATGGTGCCCTACTAGCTTCACTCAAGGTTTTCTCTAGTGCTGGGCGACAGTCCTATTTCAAGGTAGCAGAAGGGAGAAAGAGAAGGAAGTTTTATGCATAACTGGAAGTAAGATAACTGGCCTCCCCTAAATGCTGTGTTAATGCTACAGCTGCTGTTGTCTGGCCCATGTAGGGCAGGGTGATGACCGAGTTAGTACTCCAGTAGACAGTGGTGAGCTTGGGAGCACAAATCCAATTGAACACGTAGTGTTGCTATTTGCCCCAAATAGTGTTCCTGGAGATGCTGAATGCATAGCAGGACGTTCTGACCTTCCCAGGAATTTGGAAAAAGGCAGCTGTGCCTCCAGCACGGGAGCTCTGACACAGACTGTGTTGCTCAGACTCCCCTTTGCCTCCTGAGCAGAGGTGTTCCAGGCTCAGGATGCAACAGCTTCTCCCTGGCAGTAAATCTGAGCACCCATTTCTGCATCAGAGTAGAACAGGGCCTGCGACAGCAAGTTCTCAACCTCCAGCATTTTCTAATACTTACGAACCACAGGGAAGTTCCTGGAAAAATGGAATTGATTCATCACAGAAGGTTTTACAGCATGAAAGTAGTACTGAAAAATACTTTTTCTAGGTTACTTTCATGTGGCTAAAAACCCTGAAGGTTCACTTCAGTAAACAGAGAGATGGGAGGCAGGGGGAGGCACACCAACGCAAATGAAAATTCTTGTGGCTTGCTTTTGAATTTGCTGGCACTTCCCAGGGAGGTCCTGCTTTTGTAGTATGGGGAGCCAGCTCACCACGTGCCCTGGCAGAGGTTGATGACTTTTGCCCGCCTGTAAACTCCTTCTAGGCTCCAGGTTGTTGATTTGCACTGTTGAGCACTGCACCAACATCACCTCTCCCCTATCTGTGGGACTGCACCACCACACACGCGTTTCACAGGTTCTTCATAGAACACCTTCAAGAAAGCACTTAATGAACTTAGTGCTTGCATTAGAGAACATTAAAAAAAAAAAAGATTTTCAAAATGGGAGGGAAGGCCAAGGTGCAAGAAGTGACCACAGGAAGGAGATGGAAGTGAGCTTCCAGCAGAGCAACTGCTGGAGCACTTGAAAAAGAAGAGGAACTCCAGAGCCAGCTGGTCGCTACCATGTCCCAGCAGCACACATTCCACAGGCATCTAAAAGCACAATCAAGAAACTGTGCTGGACAGTCAGAAAAAACAGGTTTCAGCAAGGTGGAATGCACAGCTCTGGAGAAAATTATTCAGTGCTTGTTTGGAGGCAGGACAAAAATAGCCAGCTATGGGGTGAATTTGTCTCGATTCAAAGGTCTCTGTCATATGGCTGCAACTTCTTATATTTGCAGTTGGGGCAGTCAGAGATTTTGTTTTTTTGTTTTGTAAACCAGGATACCCTGCACATATTAATAGTTCCAAGGTTCCAGTTACATTGATTAAGTTAGATTTTATGCACCTTTATCAGGCTGATAACTGGCAGGAAGGTGGAATGAACAAAGCTGGAATAGAAACATAAAGGGGACAAGTGGCTAGTTTAAGCACAGGCTATGGAGTCCAGACACTGAATGGAAGAAAGGGTGTTAAAAATGAAAATATATGGGGTATGCTGTCAAAGTCACATCACAGTTGCATCTGTAATTCTTCAAGATGTCACATCAAATCTAGAAAATAAGGTTGGAGTCTATAGAAGAGTTCTTTCTTAATAGTTTGCAATTATTAAAAAAAGTAACTAATTTAGGGTATTCAGAGGTGCATAGAGAAAAGGACATGGGAAGCACTGAATATTAGTCATTAAAACCAAGGGAGCAGAAAACCATGCAATAAGACAACAGGTAAAGGAAGGTATAGACTTGAATAGCCTTGAAGATATTTAAGAGTTGATGCAGCTGAAGAACATAACAAACAGGGAGAGAAGGAAGCTGCAGAGCAGCAACAATGATGTCCGAGTCTGTGCTGCCATTTTTCAACCAACTAACATCCAGCAGATTCATAAATGGCAGATAAAATCAAAACCTAACTCATAAAAAGACTTACACATGAGTAATTTTACACTGCTAGTTGTGCTGCTGAAGTCAACCTCTTTGAAGGGCAAGAACTTATATGTTAACACAGGGTATCAGCAGCCTTCTTTCTAGCACTTCATGTATCTGAGGAGTACTACACTGTATCATTGCATCCTTCAGCTGAAATAAGTCATTTACAAATCACGCATTAGAGTAATGAAGGATACAGAAGATAGTTGCAAAATGCTTGGTCATTCAAGCGATCTACATTTGAATCTCAACATCTTTCCCTTTACGTTGTGTTTCTATTTCTCTAAATAATAGAGGACAATATGCATGGCAGTAACAGTTTCCCATAAGCACACACGCTGGTAACAATTACAGCCAAAGCAGCACATAGTAACTCCTGATTCACAAAGTTATGGGCACACAGAATTCCTTGCCTTCAGCCTTTTGAAAATTAACTGACCTAGAAATAGATACATATTTTTTCTTAAAGTATTTTCATATCCTCTCCTTTTCAGCCTTTGCCTCCCTGGAGAAATATTTTTAATTGCTTGGATTCGGTTAAAAAGAAGAGCACAAGTTTCTCATCAGAAAAAGTCTATCTTTCACACTGCAGAGAAGCAGAACATAGCCTCAAACATTAGAATCTTGTTTCCTTCAACAGAAAAAGCAATCTTCAGTGCAGTACCAAATCCTATAGATTCAGTTCTTCACAAGCAGCTGGTACCATGCAAACACTGCAGCTGTCATAATACATATATGCACACGCGTATCTCCAGGGTGAAAGCTAATTTCTATACAACAGCCCAGATGGCAGTATGTACTGGGTTTGGCTGGGATAGAGTTAATTTTCTTCACGGTAGCTGGTATGGGGCTATGTTTTGGATCTGTGCTGCAAACAGTGTTGATAACACAGGGATGTTTTAGTTACTGCTGAGCAGCACTTGCACAGAGTCAAGGCCCTTCCTGCTACTTAGAGTGCTCCGCCAGCAAGCAGGCTGGGGGTGCACAAGAAGATGGAAGGAGACACAGCTGGGACAGCTGACCCCAACTGACCAAAGGGATATTCCATACTATATGATGTCATTCTCAGCATATAAAGCTGGGGGAAGAGGGAAGGGAGGGATGTTCAGAGCGATGGTGTCGGTCTTCCCAAGTAACCATTACATGTGATGGACCCCTGGAGATGGCTGAACACTTGCCTACTAGTGGGAAGTAGGGAATGAATTCCTTATTTTGCTTTGCTTGTGTATGTGGCTTTTGCTTTACTTATTAAACTGCCTTTACCTCAACCCACAAGTTTTCTCACCTTCACTCTTCCAGCTCTCTCCCCTATCCCAACTGGGGAGAGTGAGCAAGCAGCTGTGTGGTGCTTAGTTTCCAGCTGGGGTTAAAACACAGCACAGGACAAGACTATTAGAACAAAACCAGTTTTACTGTGCTGCAACCATAGCTGGGTGACCCCATCAAGATCAGAGCTGACAGAGCCACCTCAGCAGAAACCACATGGTATCAGGAAAGACATATCAGCTGCCAAGTAACATATAGTTCAAAACATTCCAGCAGCAACAGTACTTCAGGTGACCAGCAGCATATGTGTAGAGCAGTCAGACAGCAAGAGTTTGACTGGCTGACTTTCACCACGCTTTTATTTAAGCATCTTCTGAAGATGGGAAATTGAGATCTCTCTCAAGTCTGGACAGTACAAGCCTGCTGCTGCTATGGTAGAGTAACACCAAAGACCACAATGCCACAGGAACTTCAGCCTCTATTTTGGTAATCAAAAGGCATTTTTTAAATGTGATTTTCACACACACACACACACCCCCCCCAAAAAAAAAAAAAAAAAAAGCTAGGAAATGCTGGAACCCACGAAATAAGAACACAAATTTTCCCCTTTACGCCTGG
>WTSP01014599.1:0-13005 GCA_025331215.1 Actenoides lindsayi | reverse complement strand
ACAAAAAAAACCAAAATGCAACTGAACCTTCACCAGTTATATTAGAAAAAAAAAGCCATGTTTAAAATGTGATTTTCACACACACAACCACCCCCCCCCCAAAAAAAAAAAAAAAAAAAAGCTAGGAAATGATGGAAACCTAGAAATAAGTACCAATATTTTCCACTTTAAGCCTGGGCTCCAAGCAGTATAAAAATGCCTGATCTAAGCTAGAGTCACAATTAGGTTACAAACATAGGGAGAAAGAGTGAAAAAAGTGGAATGTTTTTCACATGCAGTACAGATGATTTATATAAGGATAAGGCTCAAATTAACACCAACATCTACAGCTTTAAGCAAACAGGCAAGGTGTCAGTCCCTACTAGTCTCAACTGTGTTTGTTCCAGCAATACTTGATTGTAAAACATGTGCTCTGGAGTAGCTCTATCCATAGTGAGGCAGCTTGCAGTCCAGACAGAATTCTTTGCAGAGTCGATGGAAAACCTGGGCCTGTCCAGCTGTTCATGAAGAGAGATTTACAAAAACAAACAAAAAAAACCCAAAACCACCAAGGCAGTGGTGAGAAAGTAATGGACATACCAAATAAATGGGAAAACTGTAAGCTGCCATCACCAAGAAAACTCAACTTGAAGGTCTCTTTCATGTCTTTCCTCACCTATTTTAGGTAGCATTGCATACGTGTATTTGCCAGTCACACAAAACAGCCAGTACCCAAGGAACAAAGGATTTATGTACTACAGCCTGATATGTTAGGTTGGGGGGATACACAGACAACACACATGGGACATGGACAGTCTATAGAAGTCACCACCACCACAAGCACCTGCTGACCAGGATTGGAATGTTGTGCCCAAGGGAGCACCAGCAGGCTGTGGTCTGCTGTAGAGTGACATGATCAACCTCTCAACAACAGAAAAGCCACTTCTGCTGTCTTTTCTAGCATGTAACCATTCACCTTCAGAGCAACAATGGTGTGATCCTCAGCCCCTATCTCCTGGGCATGACCATGCTGGTCACTGTTTCTCCTTCCAACAGTGGGCTGATAAGAATTCAGCCAGCATCTTGAATACGTCCAGAAAACAGATGCACAGTTGTAATACTACCATACTTTCAGAAAATGTAGTCACAGTAACTTCATTCTGTCCTTGAACAAATATGACAATTTCTAGCAATGATATTTTTTAACTAAAACAGAAGAAAGAGTAGTTTAGTTCCCTTCAGTTTATCAGATTATGCAATTGAATGCCTGGCTACACTCTTGTAATTTAAATTACTGTAAACTCAAGTACCTGGTGACACTATTAGTATTTCTATACAGGATACAGATGAAATTCCCCCTTTTTTTTTCTTCTTCCTGATAACTTCAGTTCTGCTGATCAACTAATTCCAAAATATCTGAAAAATATTTTTCCCTGTGAACACAGCACACAAAAAAAAGGTGTCAAAAAACTACTGCCATTCTAAGTTACTCTGTGTATACTTGGCCATGCTTTAGGACAAGGGGGAAAAAAAAAAAAAAAGATTCAAAAAAAAGTCACTCACTCTCCACACAACTATAGTGTGTACCTGTATATCACATAAGAAGTACTCATGGGCTTATATTTGCATTCTACTGATATTCAATTAGCAGCTTGAACATAAATTTTTATTTAGTTTAGCAACTATCAGAAAAGCATTCCTAGGTTGAATTCAGTGAGTTCCAAACACACGTTTTGGACTGCCTCTAAGGACTATGGCATACAAAAGCCTTGCACCCAGTCCTACTGAAATCTCTCCAGGTTTAAAAGCATCATTCCAATTTTTTTAGAAAGAAAAAAACCAAAACAAAACAACAAACACAATGAAAAAAACACCCCACCCCCATGCAGAGATGCTATTTTTCAGTCTCAGCATAAAATCACATTGGTTCCTCTCAGATACAAGCTGAAAAGAAGAGCAGACCTTTAGCCTGAAAAAAACAACCACCAAAAAAAAAAAAAAAAAAAATCACCAAAACAAACCAACAACAACAACAAAAACCCCAAACAGTTACACCCTACTACTATTGTGATATTAACTTTCTGTTACAATAATGTCAATCTTTACTTTTGGTCACAAGGGCTTTTTTACTCAGAGACTGAAGATAATGCTTATACAGAATTTTTAGTTACAGTGATGAAGCCTTTTCCTTTTTTTATTTAAAAAAAATAAATAAATCCATAGCTTAACCTTCTCCTGGCAATCAAATTTTAATAAATGCAATTTAAATATCCAGTGCTAGTTAATCCTACACCCTGTTACAGCAATATAGAATTGTAGACTTTTATATTAACTCTCAAGCTTCTCGAATTATTATTTGACATATGGAATAGGGCAGTATTCATTTAACACAACTCAAGATTCACACTTATCTGCAGTTGAATTCTGGCATCTGATTCCTGTTCTGTCATTTCCTGCCATCATTTTCAAACATAATCCTACTATCAAGTTGCAATTTATTCTGTAGTTTGCCAAAGAAGAAAGGAGATTAACAAGAATAAAGGACAGAATTTTAAACATACTGCAGTCTTGCTCAGTGCCACATCACTGTCATCTGCCAAGAAGCTACATCTCACCGTGTGAAGGAGCACATGCAGTCACCTACTACTGCCAATGAACAAGTCCCACCTCTATGAAAAGCAAGGGAAAAGAAAGTTCTTCTTCCTTCCGCAGGATGAGTGTACTCCAAGCCACACTCACCACAGAACAAAGCCAAGAGCACCTTCCCAAATATATTGTGGGAACTGGGTCATGACAGAGGATTGAAGTATCTTCACTTAAGACAGCGTCATCAAGAGGTGACAGCAGCAGAGGAAGACTGGAGGCAAGAAAAACGTGATAGAAGAGAGAGGTGTTGGTAGGTATCAGCTCAACAGCAATCCTGGCCTCTTGCTTTCAGCTCCTGGAAAGCTATGACTCACTTTTTTCTGAAGCATTTAAGAACTGTGTCTAGCACTGGAGTCTTCAACACAGTAAAGACATGGACCTGATGGAGGAGGTCCAGAGAAGGGCCACAAAAATCACAGGAGAGGCGTTCCAGCCCTCTGATAAAGAGGCTGAGAGAGTTGGGGTTGTTCAGCCTGGAGAAGAGAAGGCTCTGGCACAACCTTAGAGTGGCCTTCTGGAGAGGGGCTGTTTACAAGGGAATGTAGTGATAGGACAAAGGGCAATGGTTTTAAACTAGAGAATGGTAGCTTTAGACTGGATATTAGGGAGAAGTTATTTACTATGAGGGTGGTGGAACACTGGAACAGGCTGCCCAGGGAGGTGGTGGAGGCCCCATCCCTGGAGACATTCAAGGCCAGGCTTGATGAGGCTCTGAGCAACCTGGTTGAGAATGTCCCTGCTCACTGCAAGGGGGTTGGACTAAATGACCTGTAGAGCTCCCTTCCAACCTGGGGCATTCTATGATTCTATGAATTGAAATGACTTAAGGGGCTAAATTCCAGAGTATTAATCGGAACATACATTTGATGGAAGAACACTGGTTGATACTGGAAACTTCTCAAATATGAGAAAAAGGTTGAAACCAAAAAGGGAGGTTTAGAAAGAAAAGGAAAAAAAAAAAATACAGGAAAAGGTTATGAAACAAGCTCTCAACACATATAGCAAAAAGAAGACAGAGTGAATAACTTACCTTCAAATGAGGGAGGTGAACGAACACACAAGAGACTGTTGGCCTTAATTATCAAATCTACTTCAGTTACTAAAATAAAATCCTCCTGCATTCAGCAGTGAGTGTCCTCATTAGAAGACCCCCTTTTTTCTCCTTGTAGCCCAAGAATACTTATATCCTCTCCTCCTGATCTACAACATAACTTGTAACATCGCTTGCCACCTTTAACGTATGGCCCACAGAATAACCTAGGCACTCTTAAAACAGCTTGTTCTTCACTAATTTTTCATTAACAAAATAATCTGGACCTAAAACACCCAGATGACGACAGAGATGTTAATCCTGAAGGTTTCAGTAAATAGCTGGGCAAACAACTCCTAACACACATAAAGTTTACTCAAGCAGAAGACAAAAATTTGCCTATAGCACAGGCCAATGTTATGAAATTAATTCCTCCATTTGCTCAGGGCTATTACAAAATTTGCTGCCCTCTACCTTGAAGGCAAGCTGTCTTTTCAGGCTTGTCCTCTTAACAAATATATCGCATCAGATATTTAACTATGAGCCAACTCCAGACGTGCACTGTCTGTTACCAAAACAAAACTTTGCATTGTATCTACTTCCTCTCATCCCTCCAACAGTAGGATGAAAAGTTGTACTGCCCAGTAACACACTGCTAGATGGCACATGGATTATATGTGAACATGCATGACCTAAAACCTTATATAGAAAAGAAAAAAACAGAATACTAGTTTCACATGAAGAACATAAAAAGAACTTTCTGCTCAAGCTCTATTTGGCATAGCAGAATTTTCCTCACTTAAAGAAGTGTAAATATTTGTTCAAATTGAGATAAATACTGTATTCCCCATTCTCAAAGTTCCCCAAAATCAAGTGGCATTCCCAAATCAGGGTAGAATCTTTGCCATATTGGTTAAATAAAAAGGATGGAATTCATGTTGAAGAGATAAAAGGAATCCTGGGATGTAAGAAGGAGGAATTAAAAAAAAAAAAATGAAAAAACCCAACAACAAACAAACATCAAAACCTACTCCACTTCTACGAAGTGAATTCCAGGAACTCAGTGTGATACTGATGACAAGACAATCAGCTTGGCATTCTTAGACACATTATAGTACCACAGACACCATTCCACTTCCTTGAAAGCCACTATAATTAGTGTCCAAAGGACAGACCTTGCCTTTCAGAATGCTCTGATATTGGCACAGGTGGGGTGTACATGTTTCATTACAGTTATTTATCAAAGCCTCTGGAAAAAACCACCGTGCAAGGACCTTCCCGCTTCACACATTCACAGAGTTATTCAGTGTATAGTATGTAATGCATGTTACTGGAGGTGCATAGCCTGTAAAATAATCCTGAACCATTTTTTTCTTAAAAATAGCTGCCCAGACCAACTATGTCTAGAAATCTTCACCCAGAAAAGGCACCCTTGCTCAAAGAAAAGATGTTTGCTTGCGATAAAAAACAACAAAATAACAAGTGCGTAAAGGTCCACAGTTCATCTAGAACTGCTGCAGCCCACTCTAGATTACAATGTCAGTGGCTGTTTATGCTCTAAGGAAATACAGTAAGTACAGTAAGTACAGTACAGCCCATTCAGGTTGCTGGAATGTCACTGATCATATGCTCAATTGCATCTATTCATCAGCAAAATTCAATCCACAACAGCAGCCACATTTACCACCACACCCCAAAAGCCATCCAGTTGCCCCAGGTGATTCCAGTGGTTTACCAGCCAGCAGGACAGATGCTTTGTGCTCTTGTCCCTCTGCAGTGACAGCAAGTTACACTTCCAACCCCAAGGAGTTATATTTACTAAAGAACTGTATATTAGCAGTGCTTTTGGCTTTAACCTTTTGCAACAAAAAAGGTCTGGACTCTTGCAGATATGTTCTACAAGTTTCAAAACAATTTATGCTGCACTAATTACTTTTGATTGTAACTTGCTAAATAATTACTGTTGAAAAGATGCCTTAAGCAAACAACAGACAAGTTACTCCATTTGTTTGAGAAGAACTACGACTAATTATATATGTAATTTTGTTTTGTATCTCTTAAAAAAAAAAAAGAAGTGTAATTCTGGATTCTTTCAGGTCAACAACAAAACCCTTATTAAGTTTTAGGGGTCAAATTTCACTGCAAAATCATAAGCTATACAATGACTGAAAATAAATTTCTGTGAAACACATGGGTCATTTAAAAGGACATCGGCAACTTCCTAATCAATTAAAAAAAAAGGAAGAAAAAAATGTTTTAACATGTAACACCAATGATGACAGTACCTGAAAGACACAAGAATTACACTTGTGAATTTACTTCCTGAATTACACCGCATTTTATCTACTTGTTCCTGCAGGACTAGAGAAGATGTCCATGCAGAAGGCACTTAAAGGCTTTGATTCACAAGCAGGGACAGGGTAGCTTGGAATGGCTGATTTACTATGCATCATGCTCTGAAACAGTTCAGCATTTGATTCACAACAGTTCAGGCACCAGGAGGAAAGGAAGAATACAGAGGTAGTAGTCATGTCTGCCACCCTACACCATGCTATCCCCAGGGCTAGATACCATTCACATCATGTCAAGAAGCTCCATTCATTCACAGCCCTCCAAGGCAGCCAATCTTCATATGGCCTGGACTCACATTAGGAAACTCAGCACTTTTAGCCATGACTCCAGTTTTGGAACTCCAATCTGGTCTCAAGCCAAATGTGATCCTGCTTATGCTTAAGTTTGAACACCAAACACACCTAAGCCCAAGAAGGCGGTCTGCAGACAAGACACGGCAAGGGAGAAAAGCCAAAGGTAAGGATGGAAGGATCACAGCCAGTGAGGGGAAAAAAACCCTAAACCAACAACCAAAAATGTGCAGCCCAATTTAAGGATGTAGTAAAAATCTCCACATCAGTCAAAACTGAGTTTGTTCTCAGTGCTGTATAAGAAAAACTAACACTGTGTGAATATTGAAGTTAAAATAGCTAAAGATATTAAAAACTTTACATATATAGTGCATTGCATTGCCTTTAATATTAAGACATTTTAACAGGTGCTCAGGTATTTCTGGTTTATACATTGGCTTAACATTTCTGTACTGTAGTGTACTCAAAGTACTTTCCAAGACTTCAGTCCAACAAGCCTGTTCTGTGTGAAAGATTTGTCCATGTAACCTACCAAATGCACATTTCCAATCCAGAATCCAGCTGTGCTCATTTAACCTTGGCTCATACGCAGAGGGAGTGTTCTCATCCTAAACAGCTAGGGAAATTTAGAGGGTAGAGCTCTAAAAAACACTGTGCTTTCATGGTATGCTTAAGATCAAAGTAAATCCTTGGTTCCTCCAGTTAAATTATTCAGCACAGCATCCTGGCTCACTGGACTAGGAAGTGTTGAGTTGTACTACAGCACTTCTCATTGGACCTGCAGCCTCCTCTTGCTCTGATTATCTCACATAGTTTAAACTCTTTGGAATAGAAATGACACTAAGATCTATATAGCTCCAGAGAAATGCAGACTGTTTATAATAATGTCTGATGTTAGCTTTGTAATACAGATTTAGAATATGGTCTAGGAGAGTCAAGAGACTCACACTCTGCCATGAGTGAATGGAGGTTAAGTTTTGAAATCGAGGAAACGTCACCAAAAGCACTTTGGTTTTCAACCTTTCCAACTTATACCAAGGACTATAAATGGAGATGTTTCGACTTGTCAACAACTGCCATTCAATCACATGGGGAAAAAAAAAGTTGTTTCGACAACAATCAGAATCTGAACCTAAAACAGCCCATCGTCTCTAAAAAACAAAAGTCTGAACTATTCCTGGACAGAGGTGAAAGTCAATACCAACACTGGAAACACACACAGAACGAATGCAGCTCAAAACAAAAAGACCATGTTCTGCACGAGCTGAATGGTCTTTGAATTAAGAACACATTCTAGCATCAATCTCAGAATGACAAAGGCAAGCATCTCTGTGCCAAGTCCCTTATCTGAGATAAGGCTACCGCCTCTTGATAGAAGTGGAGAAGGTGAGGAACAAAAGGGGTGCACTCAACCACTGCTGCTTGCTGAACATCCAGCCAGTTCCACCTGCTTCTGGCAAACAGCAAGTGAACTTCTTCAAAGACCATATATTGTCTCTGTCATTTCTTCTAGTTGCTTTTGCAAGTGAACAGGGCTTAGATGTGCTCAACAAAATTCCACCCTATTACTCATAGTTAAGGCTTGTTCCCGTATTGAGGGGAAAAAGAGAAGGAAGGAAGGGGAAGAAAAAAGACAAGCTACCCTGTTCCAGCTCTGTACATCAACTGGAGAAAACCTAAGCGAATCCTAGAGATCACCATGACCACCTTTAACACAAATCGACTCCATACTAGGCATGTCTCTCAACAGCAAGGCCATCTACAATGCTAGTCATCCAGCAACACAACTGTCAGAAGAATTGATGCCTTCTGTCAACCAGCAGGCTTGGAAACTTCCATCAAAATCCCTTCTTCAGTCCTGAGTATAAACTTATGTTGAAGACAGTGAACATCCCCCCTCCAAACTCATACATACCTGATCACAACCTGCATTCACCAGTTCCTGGAGCATCTGCCTATTTACTTCAACAGCTGCTGTAGTGCTCGACTCATTAGCAAAAGGCAGCAAAGAATATCTGATTTCTCGCAGAGCTTTCTGATATGGTCCAAACTTAGGTGTTTGTCTCATCTGCTGCTGCCTTGCAGCATCCTTCCCTATTAAAATCTTAGGGTCCAGAGACGTTTCACTGCCTGGTCCAATAGGTAGTCCCTGACCTGAAGATTTGGATGGTTGCTTTAAACCTTCTCGAATCTCTTGTAACCTTTGTCTGCTGTTTCCAGAGTATGTCGTAGCAGGAAAAGTCTTTGGCCTCATTGTTAATCCAGTTTTCTCTGAGCATAAATACAGCTTTATTTTTAGTTTTACAGAATTACTTTATTTCAAAAAAGTGTCACTTGATGGTATCAATTTCTTGTAAACATAATCCTTCAGAGAGACAAAGAAAAGGCAAAATTCTCAAGAATTTTCTGCCAACGTTTTACTTCAGCTCACGATCTTCATGTTTCCTACAGAAAATGAAAATCCTTGGAATCACCATTTTGCAGACTGACAGTGTCTGAAACAAAAGAAAATAGAAAGTACAGGCAATTAAGTTGATATTGTACGCCTCTGAAGGGACAGCATGACATTTAATCAAGTGAAAGTGAATCAGTTTAACCTATTAAGCTGTCACAGCTGGATTCCCTTTAACAATTTTCACTTCATCTGCTTTCAAGAATAGGATTCCAAAAGGCTCTCAACACAATCAATAAAAAAATTCATTTTGCTTTCAAGTTTCATTTTCAAAATAAATGAAAATAAAGCCTTTAAAAAAATACATTTAAGAATTTTACAGCACCTAACTGTAGCAGTTTCCCACCCAATTGCATAATCAAACCCTGGACAAGCCTATGCTATTTCATAATTAGGGAAGAGTATGCTCATGAAATGTTCCCCCCCACCACTTAAGATTTTGTTTGCTTTACACTAGCTGAGCTCAGTTTCACAAGTTTATGAAAAAGATTTATAATGGAAATATTGATGACTCTAACCATAGCAACTTCTAGTATTTCAATAACAAAGTGAATAACAGAAAGACAAGATATTTTGCCTTTCCACATGAATATCTTAGCAAAGCCTGAAGGTAAAAAAAATCTCCACAGAACTGGAAAGAGGGGGGCGGGGGGGGGAAGCGATTATGATACTTTATTAGCTATGCCTTACAGGGAAAGGGAAAAAAGAGGGGTAGATGGAGCTACTCAGTAACAGAAAAAGAGGCAAAACCAGCTCAGATAGCATCCCAAGACAGAAAAAAAAAAAAGACTTTGAGACAGCTTTGTGAACCTCTTCTGACATGTGGCAACTACACAGCACAGCTGAGCTGCTGCACAACTCAAGAGGTCCACGGAGCATGAAGTTACAATAAGAACCTTACCTTAACTAAGTCTTTCTGGCATCACCATAATAGAAACAATAAATAATGGTGCATTCAGAAGAGGATTAAAAAGATGGCTTAGTCAGAAATGTCATCTTGCTATTGATGCTGCTTACACAAGTTTGCTTCTGGTGCTGATATTAACACTTGCCAAATGACTCCTGAATGGTACTCAAGCCACTTTGCTGGGAAGATCAGACTTTTGTTCAGTTTCTTTCAAATTGCAAATTCAGAATGTGGTAACATGCTGTACAATCCTCTCAGTCACTCAGAAGTTGACTGGATTTTTTTTATTTTATTTTTTTAAAGGCTCTTCACTTCTGAACACAGTGCATTTATCATTGGAAAGAGTTTCTCCATTAAGTATTGTTCTGACTTTTCAAACGCTCCTACTAAAACTCAACTCATTGCAACAACTCTTCCTGTGATCGTTACAGCATTTCCCAGAAAAACAACCATTTCCATACATTTACCATCACTTGTTACTGCCAAACAAATAGCTTATTATCGTGAAGGCCAAGAGAGAATGTGGACACATTAAACTCCAAAGCCTATCACCACTTCCGCATTAGTACAGAGTCCACACCAAACTTTCCTCTAGAACCGCAAACTGAAATACAAGAGTGAAGTTGGACCCTGGGCTCTTTTATGACAGCTTACTACTTTGAAATGCAGAAGCACAGATTAATAACTTGTGATTAATCTATATATAAACCTATTTTGCTAAGATTTAAGTTCTCAGTTAACTAAAAAGACACCTATAAAGTATCCACTGGGTACTCTTTAAGGATATCCTGCCACTCCCATAGGGGTCCAAGAGTGACATAAACACCCAAGTGCTCAATGGACAGGGTTTGTCACTTGTTTTAAGGTAAGTGCTAAAGCTGTTCAGCTAGATTTTGATACCTCCATAAACAACAAATCAGCTGAGTCAATAACAGAGCAAGTTTTAATTGTTCTCAGTGGAGATAAAAGCAACTGAAGGATTCCAAACCCAGAATTTTCTGCTTAGAATATAGCAAAAGATAATACACAGCCCCTGTAAAAAAAAAATGGAAAAGAAAAAAATAAAACAAACAAACTGAAACACACAACCACAAAAACCCACAATAATATTGCAGCCTTTTTAGGATTACATCATAACTAGCTAGTGCTTAAAAGATACAGAGCAATTAATTGGTCTGTAACTGCCTTTTTTTTCCTGACAGCAGCAGGCACCATATGGCTGGGTTTAGGAATCTGGGCTGTTCTTCCTTTTCAGTCCCTGTGCCAATCCTCAGGCCTGGGACGCACTGGAAAAGCTTGCAACCCCCCCACCATTTTGCAGCAAAGGACTGCTTTCCCACTTACACACATGCTTCACATAAAGAACTTTTGTGACCTTTAGCCTAAGCTTGAGTTTAATAATGCTAGGTCAAGCCAGCTGGCAACTTCCTCAGCTTACATTTAAAATACTGCTAAACCAGAAAAAAAACATTGATCGTTTAGACAGCATGAATGAGAACAGCAACAACAGTAAGTACCGGAGCTAACTGCAAACTTGTTTCGTACTTTTCAGAAGGATTTTTAACTCACTGTGTAAAATCAGACAAGAAATTGGAACACTAAGTTATTACAGATTATTTACAAAGAAAGACAAACTGCCTACTTGTTAAAATATTCCTGTGATTTGCATTTTTTAGCAAAAAATAAAAGAGTTGTATGCTTCAAAAGATATGTAGTGTGTCTAATTCTGTCTAAGCATTTCTGACTGTACATCTGGATTTGGATAACTCAAAAATCCTTCTAATCTGGACCTTGCCTACAGCATGAATATATCAGTAGCTTTCCTGCCATCATGAGAAATGATTTTTCAGAATTATTTTTTGCGCCTCAAGCCATTCTGACTAAACAATCCTAAAGTGTTTTTTTCCAAAACGTTTTATGTTCTGTGCTAATTAGAAGCTTGTCTGTTATCCTGAAGTTATAGCATTTCAAATAAGCACAACATCACTTTAATTGCATCAAGTTAGAACAATTTTTGAATAACTGATTCTCCTTCATTTGAGAAATACCCATAGCTGCTCTAGCAGCAACCAACCAACCAACCACACTAATATTACGTGCTGCTATCTGTTGTTCCAGTAGCACTAACTATTCACTCTCTTGCTTCTTCATTCACCACCAGGCTGCATGTACTACTGTCTCCGTGGAGCTGGGACACAGGCAAGAAACTAAAGCTCAGTTGTGTTTCAAGCGCCAAGTTCCAAATCCCAAGCTGTTTCCCCATCTCTTAACTATGCAGGCACTGTAGCGAGCGGAACTAGCAATCACTTCAAGAGGAGTAACAGTTTTAAGAAACTGCTACAACTGCCTTCCCTCTCCCGATTTGCAAGTACTGCTTAGGGATTTTTTCATCACAAATTCATGGAAGCAGGAACCGTCCACTTTGTACTGGAGGTCTAAGACTGTTGGCGGGGGGGGGAGTGTTTCAGGCATTTCATTATTCTAGAAACCGTGCTCCCATTTATAAGAGGGCACACTGTGAAAGTGGAAAGAACTGAAGGTTTTCCCCCAAATCATTCCTCCTCTCCTTCCTTCTGCTAACAAAACTGTCCAAAAGTAACTCTGTGCCCTGGTCCCACTGCCAACCGTAAGCAGTGGCCCAATCCAGCCCTGTGGGAGACAGCTCACCTTCCCCATCCACAGCAGACCAGCAGTAACTGACCGCAGAGCCTGGACACTCCAAATAAGCTTTTTTTTTTTTTGGGCGGGGAGGTCATTTGTGCGAGCGCCTTTGCCGGGGAAGGGGGTATTTCAACACGCACACCTCTCACGAGGCAGGAGAGAGGGTGGCGAAGTGCTGAATTTTGGCAGTTGACCTTCAACTGACTGGGAACAGGAGGGCCCCCGCCACAGCCTGATGGGACCTTGCGGGCTCTGGATGCCCCGCTCGGCTCGCCCCGGCCCTCGCCTCCAAGAGACAGCCCCTCGGCGGGGTCTGGCCCAGGCTGGTCGCCTCCCAACCCCCGTGCCGGCGGGGAGTACTCTCGGAGAAACCGGGCGCCCTAAGCCCTTCTCCCCCAGCTCCAAACCCGCTCCTTTCGCTGGCAGAAAACTCCCAAAATAAACTCCGGCCATTTACCAGCAGCTCCGGCCTGCTGGGGCACCCCGCGGAGCCGGTCCCCGCGGCAGGGGGGAGAGCCCGAGCTGGCCGGCCCGGGGCAGAGGCCTCAGACTGGCGGGATCCCCGCACTCCACCCCCCAAGCCAGGGCTGAGCTGTCACACGGGTGTCCGGAAAATGTCGGAGGGTGCGGGCAGGGCGCCGAGGCTCTCCCTAGGAGACACACACACACACGGGACGGTGCAGGAAGG
>WTSP01014598.1:37669-50829 GCA_025331215.1 Actenoides lindsayi | reverse complement strand
ACAGCCCCAGATCCTTCAGCCTTTCCTCATAAGAGACATGCTCCAAACCCTCTACTAGCTTTGTAGCCCACCTCTGTAGCCTCTCCAGCACCTCAACATCCTTCTTGTAGAGAGGGGCTCAAAACTGGACACAGTACTGGAGATGTGCCCTCACCAAAGCCGAGTACAGGGGAATGATCACCTCCCTGCTCCTGCTGGCCACACTATTCCTGACCCAGGCCAGGATGCCATTGGCCTTCTTGGCCACCTGGGCACACTGCTGGCTCATATAGATCTAATACTTATCAACCTTGGTTTACACAGATAGGGCAAAATTAATCTTGGACTCTACTCTTACTGAAGTCAGATTCGGATGTTAGAAGCTAGAAGGTGTGTGATAAACTCCAGTCGGTTACAGGAGGGGATACATACAATACAATCTCTCAGTTATACTCAGCAGGGACATTTGTTTAAGCGACAAAAGAATCTGGTGTCAATCCCCCTCGCTGGGTAAGCTGCACTTGATCTGTACAGCCAATGAATAATAAATCAATGCAAATTACACAGCTTTATCACTAACAACCATTTTCTGGTCAGCTACACCACAGACTAGTCTCTCCCACAGGAGATGAATAACCTCCAGTGACTTAAAATAGGAATTATTTATAGCCCGCAGGGGAACAATTGGTCTCTAACATATAATTTGCACCACTGTTTGTATCTGCAGTGAATTTGGCCCTTGAAATCTTTGGCTACAATGAAGACACAAGCTGCTTTCACCACTAGTGCATGACTCTGCAAATTATTTTAACTGCTATTTGAATATTTAGCTGTTAGGCAGCTCCCCATGCCTCACAAGAAGTGCCTTACACTTGAAGACCAGGTCACACATACCCTGTTTCTTCACCACCTGTAGCTTTCCTGGGTAACAACTTCTGATAGAAATCACGAGCTGTCTGAAGGTATGGATTAGCAAAGACAAAACAAAGCTTCATGTTGGGACAGCAGACATCCTGAGAGGGGAAGGTTTCTAACTCTCTAATAGCAGAGTACAAAGACATTCCTCTTTTGAAAGATCGATGAGTTTAGCCCCTCAGAGGTGCCAGGCAGCTGTGTGGATTTGGAGAAAGAGGCCTCAAGGGCACATCACAGCCGAGCAGGGCTCTACCTTTTACCAAGAAGATGAATGCTTTTTGCAGAGAATCATTTTCATGAGCACCTATCTAGAACTCATCATTGAGCACTGGAGGAAAATATCACACTGGTGCAAACCAAAGCTAACTTCACCTGTTCAAAAGACTTACAAGAGTATGGAATAATAAAAGACACTACTACAACATCATGAAAATCATCATCAGTTTGCTTACGCACAACAGTTCATCCCTGATGTGCAAACTTCAATTTGCAGCAAAGCCCTCTCCTCGTGCAAACATTGCCAGCCAGCTCTGATGGTCCATCATTAACAGCAGTCCTCTAATGAATGCAGGGTCCAACCATCCAGAGACAAACCTGCACCGTGCAATGCTTTGGATGCCAACGAGCATCACGTAGGTAATAGCACATGAAGTCTTGTGAACATCTAAGCCAGGCTAAGGGCACCAAACACTAAGCAGCACACCACGGAGAGAGCATGCACAGAAAAAAATGGGTGGGATAGAGGAGGATGCCTGTGAGCTGTCTCCAGTCCCAGCAGCACCCACCCAGCACTCCCACTGCAATGAAACCCAGGTCGGGGCAGCGAGGCCAGCTCCCTGGCAGCACTGGTGGTACAGCCAGGTCCATACTGGCTGGGGTGCAAGGGTGGGTATGGCAGCCACTGGGAGACCTGCCTTCTGCCCCTCTCACACCGCTCCAAGTTAAGCCACCATCAGATGCTGCAGGGGCTGAGGTTATCGGGGCACAAATCTCTGCAAACAGAGAACTACAAACTGTGGGTGTCTGGTCAGACTCATGTCTCTTTATGACCAAGGAGCTGCTTTTCGGGCTGGCTCAACTTGCCCCAGAGGCTTCCCAGAGCCCTGTATAATAAAGATGATTGAAACACAGACTATGTCAACAAACACTTCCTTTGAGAGAGGTAAACAGGAGGACAGCACCTCGCTCATCAAAACCAACCAGACATACCTATAGGGCATGTAGAGCCAGCCAAGATCCTTTAGGGTTTTCTCTTTTCCTTTTAAAAAGAAAACATTTATTATTTCCCCCTCCCCCCCCAATTTAATATTAAAAGAAAGAAAATGCTGGCAACACCCACAGTGATGTTATGTCAGCTGCTTGTGTCAGGTCAAACAGAGTGCGAGAGGAAGCAGGGGCTTCACGTGAATACGACCCCATCAACTTGGTGCTATTCTGATCTTCCATCCTGACACCACACAGCTAAACAATGCTCAACGGAGAAAGCATGTCCAGACCCGCAGCTTTCTGCCCAGCCTGCCCAGGAGAAAAGCACTCTTGTAGAAGGGAAAAAGGTAGTTACATACCAGACTGCATTTTGGTTGAGAACTCCCATATGATCAAGTCCTCCCATCCCAGAAAAGAAATGAATTGGGCATTATTCCTTGGTCTAGATGTGGTGGTGGAAGCAGTACAGTGTGGGATAGCAAATAAACATTTGAAGAGAAGAAATTTTCAGCCTTCCAGCTCATAAAAGCAAGAAGACAGTAACCTGGCACAGCACTTGAGTAGCCATCGGGACAGCCAAAGTAAATGAACACAGTGACTGAGAAGGTAAAAACTGGAACTCGTTCAGAAAACTTTCCGTGTTCCAAGTTTCTCTTTCTCTAGTTGTAAGATATGCAAAACCATTCTCTTAACGTCTCTATTAAAATGCGTACTATTTAAGTCTTAAAATCACCCTTGTTATCTGAGCTCCCAGTTTTTCCCACTGCTTCAAACCAACATCGGCAATGCACCAGGGTGAAGGCAACAGCAAGGCTGTTTTGAGCCTTGCCAAGCACCTTTCCCTCTCCCAGCCTAGCAGAAAGCAGGATGCGACTAGGACCTCTGACGACACAAACCAGACCAGAGCTTCTCCACTGCACAGCATTAGTCACATTTTCTCCTAAGCTCTTTAGTAATTTGCCCGGCACGAAGTGCCATAAGTGACACCTTAAGAAAACGTATGGAAGACGGGGGCCAGGTTGCTACGGCCAAGCCCAGGAGAGCCCTTGTTTGCACTAACTGGCTTCTCTGTGCCTCTCCTCCCACCACCAGGAAGTCTTAACACGACTGCAATTTACAGCAGTTACGACAAACCGCAGCTAACGGCAAGTTTTAATTAGAGCATTTGCCCCTGGTGTAATGCAGTAATAAGGAGAAAATGTGGGTCTCTTGTTGCTTCCAAGGCTCTCCGCACGCAGACAGGTACAGACAGACCTGAGCTTGCTCTACCTGTGCTCTGAGCTGGCTCCCAGTTGAAAGCTGTGTATTGCTTTGATTGTAGGCACAGGGTGCTGCGCACAACCAAACAGACCCTGCCACTCCACATACCTAAGCTTGTCTAGATGACTGCAAAGAGAAGTGAGAATTGTGCCCCTGTAGCAAACCGGGTGGGATATAATAAACATATATATATATAATTTTTTTCTTTGCATCCAACACTCGTTCACACATGTCCTAAGAAAAACAAGTTTGCCGGTCTTGCCCTTGTCTTCTCGTAGGGATATGTTTTTAGAGTTCTCCTGGCTTGCTGTTTGTTATATTTAGGTCATCTGCAAGTATTAAGCTATCATCTGTACGGAGATGATAGCAAGTATAACAGAAGAGTAATATTCAGAGAGGATAAACCACAGTGGGTAGTGGATTAAAATAAAGAACCAGTGAAGCCTGGCTGACCCTTATCAGACTGAGCCAGCTCTTGCTAACACCTCTAAATTAGGGTTTACCACTTTTGTTTTACTCTGGCAATTTAAAAAAAAAAAAAAAGAATCGCAGCAAAATAACGGCACAAGAACAGGGGAGTTAATAAAAGGGTGTAAAGCCAAGAAAAGTGTCTGTTCTTTTTATTAGGAGGTTTACCAAGTGCCTGACCAGTCAACAAGCCCCTAAGACAACATAATAAAATTCAAGTCATTTTTTAAAGACACTGGAAATTTTAGTGTTGAGCATCCTATACTTCTGTTGTCTGCCAGTGACCTTTTTGTAACCCCTGCTCCGAAGCTGCTGTTGAAGAGGAAAACAAGAAAAGGCTAGAACAGCAGGGCTCTCGAGAGATGATGAGCACAGGAGAACTGACTCCCCTCTAGCACCCCAGAAGCACGTGAAGGCACCCATCTTCAGGCAGAGTAACAGACTTTTCTCCTTGCTGCTGTTTCACTAGCTGAGCAGGAGCCAGGTGATTTCCAGCTCTAGCCTGGGGGGCAAGTAGCCTTCCCTACCCTCCCACAGCTTTCCTACCCAGCCAGGAGGGCTGCTCTTCCCAGCAGGAGAGCTATCCAGTAGGAACTACTGACTCCAGCCTCTTGCAGGACCCAGCAAGTCCTTCCTCATCATCAGCCCCCACCTCCCATCTTTGCAGCAGCAGGTTCATGGAAGTGCTTTGGAGAGCAGACTAGTCCCCAGAGGTAGCCCCAGCTGACAGATGCTCTTGAACCTCAAAGTGGCTATTTGGGTAAGCTCCACAACTTTGCTTTTATGTTTGATTTCTGGAGCCTGCCTGTCCCGCAGACCAGTAAAGGGTCACCTTTGCTCTCTTCACTTTCCTGCTTTCGGGCTCAAATTTAGCAAGTAGCAGCCTGTTACACATGGCATCACCTAACTGTTCTGTGCCATTGTTACTGGTACTGAGGAGAAGCACTAGAGACAAACAGATAAATATTAGGGAGGAAGAATAACATGTACTACTCCAGTAAATTCATCAGTTTATATTAATTCATGAAACTACCAGGGAAGGAAAGAAAGACCCACAGAAAAAGAAAAATTCTACTTCATTTATGGCAAAACCAAGAGAATATACACCCTAAATATCTTTCCCTCTTTTCCCTTGCCAGTAAGACTGGGAGAGAGCAGGTCAAGCAACATCATCACAGCTTTGCATGCTGTCGGGCTGCTATTCAAACAAACAAGACAGAATATGAATGTAATCTGATTTCAAGTGGATCTGGGATCGCCTTAATGCTGAAGTTTGTATGCTAGCTTTGTGATTATTAAGATCTCAGATCAGCCTTTTTTTTTTTTTTTTCTGAGTACTGGCCTAGATTAGCAAGTCACCTGAAAGTTTACAGTAGGAAAACCATATGGGCCTATTCCTGTAGCAACTTGTGTACAGCAATTATGGCACAGGTAAGCAATAACACATGCCCAAGGCATCATACTTGGTGAGGCACAAGGCTTACATGCATCCCTACGATTATGACTTCAGACTTCAAAGTACCTTATTGCTCAGACAAAATTGGTAGCCTACTTCCTTGTAAAACACACATAAGTATCTACTGCTAGAAAACACATGTAGGTGCTGATATAACACAAGACTTGAGGTGTGGGTACCAGAACTGTGAAGCAGGGGGGGAAGGACGATCTTTCTTCAAATATTTTCCAATATTGTTTTAAAGCGAGTGTACTTCAAAGTAGCAGGCAAAAGTAAGTATCACTTAAATTCTAAAATTGCCAGAGTTTCATGCTGTTGGAGTCTGATTATGTGGCAGGCACCACTTCAAGCTCTCTGAGAAATTAAGTCCTTTCTAATACATCATCCACTCGACCGCTTTCAGACCTCTAATGGGTCAAGAAATCCCATCACAATCATGTGATCAGCTGCTGTGGGTTGACATTCGTGCATGGCGATTTATGATAAAAGTTAACTATTGGCGTTTCCCTTTGGCATGGCTTTTTCAAAATAAGACCAGATTTTACCAAAGTACGTTTTTCTCAAGACAGGTTTACTAAATGAACAGCATCGACTTCAAAACAAACCTTTCTGCGAGGGCTGTTGCAACATTCAAGTTCTTACATGATCTTCGAGGCTGCAGTGTGACCTAGGAGGCAGCCATAATGAGAGACAGACAGTGAATAAAGCACTGATTTAATTATGTTGTTTGATATATGATGACCTCATCCACTGGTGTTTATACTAATGTAGTGCTTGAAACGCTTTATCGACATATGGGAAGGCGAAGTCTCCAGCCTGAAGAGCTTACGGTCTCCAAGACAGAAACCAGATGAAGGGTGTTCTCTTCCTGTAGCTTATCGTAGGTTTTGAAGCTTTGCTCGTTTCCATCAGGTCTTAAACACACCCTGAATGCTGGAGAGAGGGTTGCTGGAGAAAATATCTACTGCATTGTTACCTTCGATTACAGAAGGGGATTTGCACTACAGCAAGTCTGTGTTCCTACATAGTCAACAACAGGAAGATTCAAACACTGGTGAGGTAGAGGGAAGCTACAGCTGTTTACATCACCTCCACCAAATCCTTTTCCATTTTGGAGGTACCTCGTCCCCCAGTGTGGGCTTTGACCCACTGTTTTCTGCTGCTACAGAAAGGAGAGTGGGAGAGAGAGTCGGTACAACCTGGTAGTTCCTCCACTAGAGACTGTGCTGTAATCATCTCCCTCTCAAAAAACAACAGCCAAGGCTCAGAGTTTGGTCAAAATACACACATATATCTTATTTTGCACTCCTGCTTAAAGATTCCCTGAAAAATCTGCAGTAAAGTAACTCTCTGTGGTGTGAATGCCATGAAAAGCTGCATGGGGAAACAAGTAGTTCTGTATTCGCTGCACCATCTGCCAAGCACGCAGTAAATAAGGCCATACAGAAAAATGGTGAGAAACAAAACATCAACAGCCTATCCACCCATTAAGCATTAGCTGTGCTGTGTGCTGAATGATATGCAGGCCTTAGAGAGGAAAAAGGAAAAGAAAGAGGAAAAAGGAAAAGAAAGAGGAAAAAGGAAAAGAAAGAGGAAAAAGGAAAAGAAAGAGGAAAAAGGAGGGGGAAAAAAAAAGAAAGGAAAAAAGATAGTATGCTATCCTCTAATTAAAGGCAATCAAAATTAGTATTTGCCATGAGGATGAACTCGCAGCTTTAATTGTAGAATATTCTAGCCTCTGATTCCTTGGGTTTGCCACCCTGATGTTCAGCCCTTTTCAGTCATCTAAAGGCCTAACTTAAACCATTATTTATCTTGTTTTATTTCTACACAGGAAACCCATCAGACACGGGCAGCTGACACACTTTTACCCTTATTAGGTATGCACACATGTACAAGACCATTGTTTTCACTGATGCCTATCACAGCAACCAGACAAAGACAGGTTAAAGAAGAGATAGCCCAGCTCTATTTTGCTTTAAGATAATTCTAGGATATAATTATTGTAATTCTAGACTTAAGTACATCCTTTTTCTTATAATTGAGTTTTCCCAGCATCCCTATATTTTAAAAACTCTATTAAAAAAATCCTAACAAAAACCCCCACAAACAAACAAAACCAAAGAGTCTTCCTAGCAACGATAAAAGATCAAAAGAGTATAAATTTAATATATTATCAGTGGAGAAAATAAAAATATATATACACATACATATGTGGAAACCTTTAAAATGGTACACAGAAGTTAACCAGGGAGAAAGCACTTGCCTGTCAGAGCTGAAAAATAGCTGAGAGAGACTACCAATAACGTGTTTTCATTTTCTTTTCAAACTCTGGTACAAATTCAGCTAATATCACTTCGTATGATTTCATGCCGGGATAGGAGCCAAAAGTTTCACTTGAAATCTTTGCAGTTATCAGATCTGGAAAGCTTTTCAATCACTTAAATTTGAGAAGCATTTAAAAAAAAAAAAAACCAAAGAAAAAAAGAAAAACGAAGAAAAAAAAACCCCAAAGATAAAAGGCCAGGGGCTTGAAACATTTATCACTTCATCATACTCTTCCATTTGATGCTAGGTCAGCATCTTTACAGATACAATGCAATGCTGGCTCTACCTATATTTTGAGAGGTTTTGAGGGGGGGAAAAATCCCAAAAAGTAATGAACGTACAGGGTTAGAAAGATGTGCAGAGCAACAAGGCCAGGCAATCCATATGGAGCTAGCACATCCAGGAATGGAAACACTCCTCGGCATAAAGGGAGGTTCCCAATACCTGCTTCCAGCAGTGGAAAGCTGCAAACACCCAGCCGCGTTGCTTTGGTGTTGGGCAGGCAAGCACCAGCCCTGCCACCCAGGGGGGACAGCAGCCAGGTAGCACGTGCAGGGCAAGTGCGATACTCCCTGAAGATGCTGCAGCCATTCAAGCTCTACCTCCACTGTGCCATCACACTGGGGATGCCCACATACTACAGGCTTGGCCAACAGCACCTCCCTCTTACCACCACCAGCTGCCTGGGAAACCAGAACAAGTTCACAAAGCCCTCAGACTGACCCAGACCAAGGTTAAAAGAGGAAGACGACAAGATGACCAGCAAAATGTAACGCCCTCCTGAAAACAAACATTATCAATATTATCAACGTATTTAAGCAATTGCTAATTTATTTATTTTATATGGAGACTTGCAGCTCCATATGACACCACACAGGGACTGCATGAGGACAGTTCAGGCTAACGAGTGTTTTCCTGGCATATACTTGGCACCTCCAGTCTCCTCCTGATAAAACCAATATACCACAAACACTCTGCAATCACAAGCTGTAGCCAAAGGAAAAGGAGGCACAAGGTAACGCTAAATACAAGGAGAAGCATTAAGCACTCCATACCTTGCCAAGCTGATTGCTGTTTTGAGAGGCTATGCCAATTTCTGAGCTATTGGGGCAGCTTCAGACTTGCTCTGGTTTCAGGCAGGAGCCACATCTCACCAAGCGACAGCCCACCTACCCACTACGGGAGAAATGCTACTCATGCAAAGCCCAAATTTGTTTAACACTGTCCTGGTTTAAGTGAGAACACGACCATTTTCATCTCACCAGCAGCAGCAAATACAAAGGCCAGCATATAACCAGACTTCCTGATGACAAACTTCAATATAAAGTTTTAAAACCACTTTTTTTTTCCTCCCCTAAGCAAACCAGTGTACCAAAGATAGGAAAGAACAGAGCCCATGTTTAGAAAGCACCACAAGGCAGCTGTGGGTTTGTAGGCTCATGATGAATCAGTTGTGTGACCATAGGCAGCCCCCTGTTTGAAAAACAGAAAATACAGAAAGTACTATCAGAACGTTTCTATTGCTTTCCCACGCTTCCACTAAAGCATTCTTTGTGCGTGCAAGCAAATCTAGTGAGCTTTTGCCTTTCCTTGCTTAGGAAAGTTGATTTTTCCTCCCTCCAATAAGAGCTGCCTGGTGAATTATCCTAGTGAATAAGAATGAGAAATCTGGAAACTGAATCTTACCACTGTGTCTTTCATGATGCAGATCCCTGCTGTCCCATCACCTTCCAAAACTCCCCCTTTAAAACACTTGTTTTCTCATTATAGCCTGCACATTTCTCACCCCTTTGTTCTTTCTGCTTATTCAGAAAGCTCTTATTTCTGGTCCCCTGACTTTGTCTTCATCTCTTCTCTCTCATCAACTGTAGGGGAGACTCTTTCATACTTGCTTTCAAGTATAGCCCATCAAGAAATATCTCTGAAGGGGGAAAAAAAAATAATGAAATGTGTGGTATACACAGTTCAACAGAAATATTCCCATCCACTTCACTCTCTACTGCATCCTTTCATCCTGTTCTTTGTTCTGCAGAAGCCCCACAAGTTGCTACTCCCATTTGTTTCCCTCCTTCATTCACGGAGCTCCAGATGCTTTGACACACCACCAACACCCATTTTGCTCTACTATCTACTCTTCCCCCCTGCCTCCCAGTACTGGGACACTCCCAAACCTCACTGCATCCTGCTCCACCTCACAGTGTACTTCCCTTTCCAGCATACACTTGCACATGCTGCAGATTCATGCTTCAGGCAAAGCCTCAGACTTCCTCCCCAACACCTTCAACACAATCATGTCATCATCTTTTCTTCCTGCATCACCTCAGGCATTTCCCTTGGGCTACAGGGTTGTAGGCAGCATGGCAATGTCTTGGTTCTGGCCCTCAGAAGCTGACAGGAGTCCTGTCCAGATCCACATGTCTGGGGTTTTTTTTTGGCATTGCCTGCCCCAACATGCGTATGGGGAAGTTCAACTCAGGAGGTCACCCCAAGCTGCCCTGGATGGTGTAGCCTCTGTTTTCAGCCCTGCCCACACCTTAAATAGACAAAACTGAACCTAAGCTACAAGAAAGTTTAAATTAATACAAAGATACTGCTGCTACTCCACCAGTATTACAGCTCATTTTCACTAGTTCTTAACTGTTTCTTGCAGTGTCACAGCTTGGTGCAAGAGCTGGCTGGTCAGCAATCCCTGCAGGCAAATGCTCATCCTGTTACACGCTGCTCAATATTGATACCTACACAGGACCATACACACTCTCCTGCTGGGCCTGTATTGATGCAGAAGTGAGAACCCCTTGCCAAAAGCCACGGCTCCAACACCTTGTGCTTTTCCAACAGGAATTGTATCTACTTTGAACAGATTGTACTAAGCAGCACAGACAGTAGTCACTGGTGAGTACCTGAAGGTGGTATATGCTAGGTACTCCCAAAGCTGGAAGAAATACGAATGTCATCATTTCATTTCCACAAAAAGATCAGGTGCCCTTTTCTAATGATGGCCACGTGTATCTATAGTCTGAGCCAAAAAAAGATAAACTGAACTCCCATCTATTCGCCTACTAAGATTGGCCTCTAGTTTCTCTCTTTCCCTCTAAGGGCAGGGAAGCTGCAAGGGAGGAAGGCAAGGAGATACTCAAACTGGGTTTGTAGCCACTGGAACTGCCTCACACATCGCCTCTACTAACAGGCTTTGCAAGCAGCCCAGATGCAGCATGGACATCCCTGGTGCAGCATGGAGAACCCTGGGGCTGACATCGACCTGCCTGTGTCACTACCACACACACAGAGAGGTCTAACAAAGCTCCACCTGGAGACCTTCTCCAGTGGCAGCCTTACTCAGAACTGCTTCAAGAAAGGCTACATCATTTTGTCCGTTCACATTTCTTTGACCTTGGGTGAAAAGCTTCCAAATATAAAATGTTGTACGTAAGAGTGATTTGGAGGGGTAGGAAGAGGTAGGATTTATATAGAAAACTTGCACGACTTCTTATTACTGACCTTCCTGTTACTAATCAGGCACAGAAAACTTTGAAGGCCAATTATAGTAATTAAGAGGTGTACTATCTGCAACGTCTTCCATTCTAACATAGAGACATCTGAATGGTATCTTCCTGTTTTGACTACAGATCTTCTGAAGTAAGGACTGAGTTAATTACATATTATGCCATAAGTCACTCACCTGTCTTTCCTGGAGCAGGATGAAGGGGACTTCAGAATCCTCCATGGGAATCATTCACACAACCATTCACACTCCTGCTTCAGAAGTGAAAATCCTCACGCTGTTCTGTGACTCCAGCCTGAAATAAAGAAAAGCAGAACACTTAGTAACTTTATGTATGGTACTAATAAAAAACCAGAACTATAACAATAGGTGATTTAAAACAATTCTTTCATACTACATTCTGTCTTGCAGACAATCAAGTCAAAGACATTGCTCCAATTCAAGGACTGTAAGGCATCAGAAAACACAATGCTTTTACACAACTACATAGTCGTATTTTTCCTGCTCAGTTACAATAAATCCCAGTTAGACACCACAAGCTCTTCAGTTACTGGAAGAAGTCAAGAATTTCCATCAGTATGCTTCCTTATTAAAAACTTTCTTGTGCAGAAAGACAACCTGGAACGCGCTCTTAAAACACAGCCTTGAGAAATAAAATCTATTGAACTTTCATGCTACGTGAAGGAAGCCGAATTCTGTCAGTGGAAGACAAACCCATGCTCAGAAGCATATTTTCTTGTTCCCTACAGTTACTTTCAGAGGCTTTTATTTAAGCAGATCAGCTCTACACACAGGTAGTGTGTAGCAGCAGCAGGTTGAGGTCTCCAGAACCCTGCGGGCAGTCTTCCAGCACACCCCTCACATCACTCCTTCTGCCACTACTCCAGGCACACACAACAACTGCTCATCTTGGAAACCACAGGCTACAGCAAGATGGCAATTGGAGTTTTAACAGCCAAAAGGTTAGACCAAGACTTAAGCCTTACCAAGGAAACAGTAATAAAAGATCTGACACAGTGGCTAAAATTACTTACAGAAAAGTCCACATTTGCGCATCATTCCTGGAAGCGTATTCTCATGAAAACAAGACCTCATGCCATTTGTTTTTTTTATTCCTATGTTTATACTTAGATTTTTATATAGCATTATTATAAATAGCAATTTTCTCCCCTATACTGTGTGCATTTGTGTGTGCATGTGTACATGGACATGCACATTTATAGCATCTGCTTCTAGAAGCTTGAAAGAAAATCAATACAAGCAGGCATTCCAGTTTGAAATCACTCAGTTTTAAAGCACACATCTGTAACACTGAACCATGCAGTGTGAACTAAAGATGCTGAGGCCCGGCAGATTTGTGGCATCCAGAGATTTAACCCCCTGAACAGCATCTTCCAATGCTCAGGAAGTCAAATAAAAGATCACTTCTGGAAAACACTCTGAAAATCCCAAGGAAGATAAAAGAAAGGACAAGTTGACTGCAATAAACTTTTGTTATATCTAAGAATGTTAAGTGCACCTTTGTTGATTTTTTTTATTTTTTTTTTAATAGTAGGAATAAAACACATTGGGGTTAACCAAAGTCAGGAAAAGTTCAAGTCTTAGCCATCTAGATGGTATGATTCTTGTCCAAGTTAAAAGCTTAAGAGTTAAAATAGAGGAACTTACAAGCCTTCATGTTAAATAAAAGAAAAAATTAAGAAAGAAAAAAACCAAAAGGCTGGTGGTGGTGATTAACAGCCCATTTTGGATTAAGGCTTCACACCCAAAGCAGCTCACATGGAAAGGTTCTGTAGGACTTTTCCTCTGTACTTGGCTTTGGTGAGGCCATATCTCCAATACTGTGTCCAGTTTTGGGCCCCTCTCTACAAGAAGGATGTTGAGGTGCTGGGGAAGGTCCAGAGGTGGGCTACAAAGATAGTCAAGGGTTTGGAGAATGCCTCTTATGAGGAGAGGCTGAGGGATCTGGGACTGTTTAGCCTTGAGAAAAGAAGGCTGAGGGGAGACCTTATTGCCCTCTACAGCTACCTGAAGGGAAGTTGTAGT
>WTSP01014598.1:18605-34979 GCA_025331215.1 Actenoides lindsayi | reverse complement strand
CACAACCTCCCTGGGCAGCCTGGGCCAGCCTCTGGCACCCTCACACCAAAGAAGTTTCTCCTCCTCTTGAGGTGGAAGCTTCTGTGGTCAAGGTTATACCCATTGTTCCTTGTCCTGTTACTGGGCGCTGCAGAAAAGAGACTGGCCCCTTCCATTTAACACCCACCCTGAAGATATTGATAGACATTCATAAGATCCCCTCTCAGTCTTATCTCAAGACTAAATAGCCCCAGTTCTCTCAGTCTTTCTTGACAGGGGAGATGCTCAAGTCCCTTCATCATCCTCATAGCCTCCGTTGGACTCTTTCCAGTACATCCCTGTCTCCCTTAAATTGGGGAGCCCAAAACCGGAGACAGTATTCCAGATGTGATCTCACAAGGGCAGAGTAGAGTGGGAGGAGAACCTCCCTACACCTGCTGGACACAGTTAGATGTGCACTGTGCCAGTTCCGTGTCCCCTTCCCTGCACCAGTGTGTGTGCAGTGCCAGCCAGAGGTATCCCAGCAGCGTGTGTGGGTCCAGCCAAGCCAGCTGGCATCTTGCTGCCACACTTGCAAAATAGGCTTTGCAACTGGCAGCCTGGGACTCCCAGCACACACACCTGATGGCCAGGCTGGTCTTGCACCCAAAGCGTCTGAGTGAACATCAAGGAGTCTTCAAATGGGATCCTCTTCCCAAAGCAGTCGTTCACGTAACTGCCAAAGAGAGGAAGGGTGCAGGTCAGGAGCCCACTTGGCTGGCTGAGCCGGGAAGATGTACTCAGCTACTTCCAGAGAGATTTTCCACTTGCATGGGTTGTCTGGAAATTTTGGGCATAAGCCAGTTGCCCTACTCGTGGGCAAGGAAAGCACAGACTTGGAAAGAGCCAGCCCAGATGGAAAAGGGTGAACTTAGGCAGTTTGTGCTTCAGGTAGCGTAGCCTGGAGGCTGGGCACCCAGCTCTGCCGCAGCACGATGGTCCCCAGCACTGGAAATATCAGCATGGAGACAGTTGAGACATAGGTGGTGGGCACCTAAAGGTGGCAGTAGCTGTAAGTATTGAATATGTGATTGACTATTAGGGTCCAAGTGATTCAGGAGCTCCCGACACTTAAGTCTTGTGTTTAAGTCTCTCAGCCACCTTAAGGCTCTGAATTATTTGGCATTTTGGGTTCCAGAAAAAAAAAAAAGAAGTGTATCAAGCTCTCATCTCTGGAGGCAAAATCAAACGCTGGATTGAATTGCCTTTCCTTTGTACAGTGTGGGACACTTGACAGCGCTACAGAAATCCCATTTGAGAAATGATAGCTGTTGATTTTCTGCTTGCTGAGAATTATTAGTATTTTTCTATCCTGCAAAACCAGCTGTTAAATCAGCAAAATGCTTTGGCATTAGAGCCATTTGGAACGTAAAAAATACCGCTGCTTCTTGGTGAGCTGCAAACGTTCAGTTGCAAAGTTAAGGGAAAAATCTAAAAGGACGAATAATGGTCTTAATTTGAAAGACATTTTTACAAGTAAACATGCTGCAGTTGTAGCTACAAATCAGATAATTGCTGAACGTTTTAAAACCCAGGAGTATAAAATTAAAAACAAGAAAATCAAATTTAAGTGCAAACAGATAACAGGGGAATTCTTAAGTAGCAGGTTCAGATTATTTATTTTGGGGGTTTTCTTATGAATTGTTTCTTTGTCTCTGCAACCTCAAATATCACATAGTGGTCTCTCTTTAATCATCCAAGTTACACTATGAAAATGAGCAGGTATGGTAACAGAAAATGGTTTACAGTCGTTTTTTTTCTATTACAGTATAAGAAATGTACCTGTGAAACATAAAAAGGTCAACCACTTCAATGAAACAACTTTAAAAAAATAATACAGTTTTACAGCCACACATAAATATATGTATCCTATTATGTCAAAGAATATGAAATAATACAGCTCAGCATTACGGTGCAGCTTTTTCAGGGAGGATACATTAACTTTGAACTGGGATATATGATCATGGAAATAAGTTATTTCTGCTTTGGACTTTGCGTTTCCAAGTGGAAGGTTTTTCTTCTCCCTGCTTCACATCTTTGGCTACTTTTCCCCCCCCTTTTTATAACAATTTCCTTATTAAAGTCTACATCCCTAGATGTCTTGTCACCATATATTTTAGTAGTGCACCATTAGGAACTGGGGACTGTGCTGACCAGATGCTGCGTGGCCCAGCTCTGCCATGCCAGGACCTGCTCTGACCCATGTTTCAGGAGGGTTCTGGCAGCTATGTGGGGAGCAAAGCTGAGGTGCAGGCACGATGCAAGTGGCAGAGAGGCTCTAGATGTATCCCCAGGTGAGCATCAGACTTTGGCAGGGAGGGAGATGTAAGGAGATGATGCTTATAGTGATGCATGTGGAAAACTGTGCATCAGAACTTCCTCAGAATAAAGGAGGAAAGGGAGATGAGCCAGAAAATCTACTTTGTACTCACAGCTGGTCCTCCTGTCTACCTGGGACAAAGTATGGCTCAGTCTAAGCTGGTCCTCAGAGTACTTCCAAATCCCTGTGTAGGTTCTACACCTTCTGACAAATCTATAGTAGCCCAGGTATCTCTGCTGAACTGCAGGCTAGCTCCTTCCATACAGCCTGCCAGCATCTCCTACTTGACTGTGGGGTCCCATAAATACAGATTGCCAAAGCATCTGCTGTTACAGTTAAGTAACATCTCTAGGCCATACCTGACCTTAATTTTAGGCAATTAATTAAAAGGGTGTTTATTCTGTGTGCATCAGGTACTAACTTTGCTACTCTTCGTAGTTCATTTCCACCATTCACAAGAAGAGTGTGTCCAGCAGGTTGAGGGAGGTTCTCCTGCCCCTCTACTCTGCACTACTGAGACCACATCTGGAGTGTTGTGTCCAGTTCTGGGCTCCCCAGTTCAAGAGGGACAGGGAAATAGTGGACAGAGTCCAACAGAGGCTACGAGGATGGTGAAGGGACTGGAACATCTCTCTTATGAGGAAAAGCTGAGAACCCTGGGGCTGTTTAGCCTGGAGAAGTGAAGACTGAGAGGGGATCTGATGAATGTTTATAAATCTCTGCAGGGTGGGTGTCAAGGAGAAGGGGCCAGTCTCTTTTCAGTGGTGCCCTGGGATAGGACGAGGGGCAATGGTCACAAACTGGAACACAGGAAGTTCCACCTCAACATGAGGAAAAACTTCTTCCCTGTGAGGATGGCAGAGCCTGGCCCAGGTTGCCCAGAGAGGTTGTGGAGTCTCCTTCTCTGGAGAGATTCCAAACCCACCTGGACATGGTGATCCTGGTCCCCCTGCTCTGAGTGACTCTGCTGGAGCAGGGGGGGTGGACTTGATGACGTCCAGAGGTCTCTTCCAACCTCTGCAATTCTATGATTCTATGACTTCAACAAATCACAAATCACCACAGGGGAACTTGGAGGATAAAAAGGAAGCTTGCACTCACACTCATGCTGGCTTTGCAGTAGCCACGCAAGGTGGTCCTGCACTAGCTGGAAATCTGGCAGAAGAGCAGGACAGAGCCCTTCCAGTGTCAGGGACATTGCATGTTGGAGACAGCCCCCCAGGGTGTTTATATTCTCCATGAAAAGGGAAATATCCCCTAGTTTTGAGCTATCCAGGAACCCTGGAGCTGGACAGCCTGGCCCAGAGCTCTCTCCCAGCAAGAGAGATTTCCAAGGGCTGTCGGAGAGGAAGGGTTGTGAGTTGCATATGTTGGATGGGAGCCACCGACCTCCAGCCAAAGGACACTTTCTGCTCTACCGATCCGTTCCCTTTTTTTTTTCCTCATTAATGCTACTTCCGTGCTCGGCAGTTGTGATTTGAATAATTTGAGCTGATTAGTGTTTACATAGCAACATTTGGAGGAAATGAAACCACACCACAGCCAGCAGCCAACCCAAGCCTCGGAAACACTGGTTTTGTTGGGTTTCCTAAAGAAAGGGTCTTACAGGACCGTGCAGATCTAGGCCTCTTGCAAGGCTAGTCACCTTGAAATACGTGACAGATCACAGCCACCCATGTCTGATCTAGGGGTGCAGGTCTCAAAGATGTTTGGTTCTTGCAGGTTGTTAGTAAAAGCGGTTGCTGGTTGGAGGACAGGCGAGGTATTCCTGTTGGACCTGAAGGGAGGGCAGTGGTGCCAGCACCTCAGACTGCTTTAACATCCACTAGAGCAGAGACACAGCAGCTGGGAAGTGCCTCTGCCCTATTGATCACCTGCATAGCTCCAAACAGGGCCAAAACATGGTGTACCCACAGCCAGAGAGCCAAGGGTGGGTAGGAAACAGGGGGACAGAGGAGAAAAAAAGAGTAGAAGTATTTCCCCTGGGAGATCAAGGAGGAGAAATTAGGGTTCTGGGAGTCTTGTGTGAGTGGATGAAAGAAGCCTAGGAGTTGTGGGACACCAAACCTGTACGCTGTAAAGATTCATCCATTGCATGGAGCTTCTTTACCTTTTTTTTTTTTTTTTTTTTTTTTTCCTGATCAAAGACCATTTTTCAAAGGTTGCTGGGGATGCAGAAACTCTTTTTAGTGAATCCTCTGCCTCTCTTCATCTCTGCAGGCAGATACCTTATCTCATATTTTTTTTTCTGGGAAGGGATGTCTTGCTCCTTTCTTCAAAGATGCTGGTGGGAACTGTGATCTTTGAAAAGCCAGGAAGGTTCCTCCTGCCCAGTTTACTTCACCAGCCACCTCTGCTTTTTGCTCGTCTCCTTGGGGCTCAGCATTTTGCCCGAGCGGTCTCAGATGACCACAGGAGTGTCCTGGTACCTCCAGGTTCCCTGGAGGAACAGTTGCAGGTGGATATCTGAATGCAGGGGGGATATCTGAATGACCTCAGTGGAGCTTTTGGGCTGTCCCAGTTAGAAGTGGTTCTCTGAGTGCAGCAACACTGGTGAGACACGGGAGTCCCCAGCACAGTGGGACAGGGATGGACTAGCATGAAGCTTCAGGGATCCTTTCATGCTTCAGTCCCTGTGATAATTACCCTTCTCTCCCAATTTCAGCCTACAATTCCCCTCATTGCTGTTCACCTAACAAGGATATTTCCCACCACCCTCCCTTTCCTGTAAGCCCCAAGCAACTAGGAAAAGAAGGAGAGGATTTAAGAGAAACTGAAATAATCAAATCCCAAAGGCCCTCCTCCAAAGCTGATCTTTTATTGAAGGAAGGGAGCATCTCCCAGGAGATGAAGCTGAGTATTGACCATATTCAGGAGATGGTCTGATCTCCAGCAGCAAGCTGAAGGTAAAACTCTGGGAGAATCACAAAATCACAGAACGTTAAGGGTTGGAAGGGACCTTGAAAGACCACCTAGTCCAAGCTCCCTGCCAGAGCAGAATCACCTAGAGCAGGTCACACAGGACCATGTCCAAGTGGGTTTTAAATGTCTCCAGAGAAGGAGATTCCACAAACTCCCTGGGCAGCCTGTTCCAGAGTTCTGTGACCCTCACAGTGAAAAAGCTTTTCCTTACGTTTCTGTGGAACCTCTTATGCTCCATCTTGCACCCGTTGCTCCTTGTCCTGTCATTGGACATAACAGAGCTGAGAGGTGCTCAGGTGTGAGGGGTTGGTCGGGGCCAGGCCAGAGATCTGCATGTGCCAGGTTGCAAGAAATGAGTTCAAATGCCAAAAAAAAGCAGCTTCAGATGAAGAAAGTCAGTAAATGCCAGTTGCTTTATAACACAACACTCTTGCAGGAACGTGGGTGTGCATGTGCACACACACAGAGCAGTGGGGCGGGCAGTTCAGAGCACCTTCTGTACTCTAAAACCACCGTGAAATCAAGTAATTACAGATAAAGTTGTGAAGTTTTCCTGGAAATGCAAATATACTTCTAGAAATCAGTCTTGATGTTCTTCCCTCCTTCAAAAAAGTGTTATGCCTGTCCCCACAACCAAAAGGTTTCCTGAAAGGCTACTTTCAAAACCATCAGTACCACTAACGATCTTTCGACTGTTACTTCAACAAATAAAATCATACCACTTTGTCAACACAATGCTGATCTGACCCAGAGAGTTTGGCTGTAGTGTTTCCAAAGATATTACCAAAGAAGCTGCAACTTCATTGCAACTTCTTGAGCTTCAGGACCTTAGAAAAGCAATTCATATTTGCTTATACCTATTTTCAATCTGTACCACCACACCAACGCAGCCACAGCTTGGGGGGGGGTGGGGACATGACAACAGACGAGGAAGGGAGGTTTCAAGGCTTCCTTTCTTGAGAAAGACCATATGTAATGTGAGCCACGGGCACCTCAGGATAGAGGATGGTCTGAATCTCCCCTCTCCATCAAAAACACAATAGGGGAGGAGGCAAACCATACAAATCTGGGTCACATCAATCCAAAGCCCATATACACTGTGACAGTCACCCCACTGCCCTATTTCATGCTGTGACCCTTATCATCCCCCACTGGAGTGGAAGAGGAGGAAGAACAGAGGCAGCAGGATTCCCTTGATCCCCTGTCACAGAGAAAAAGTAGCCCCAAGATTAACTTGCTGTGCCATCTCGCATAGATGCAAAAAGAAAATGCTTGTTATTTGCACCCTTAGCTCTGAGCTCAACATAAAATTAGGGTTCAGGATGAACCAGAAAGTCTAAGGGCCCACAAGGAGTGGGGCTGGATAGGACCTGGCCTGGGCAAGGTGCTGAGAAAACAGGGCTGCAAGAAACTCCTCATCTGGGGAGCTTGTCTAGGGCTCAGTGCAAAGTTTGGGTTAGGGTTGAGAAACAGATAAAGCCCAGGGGTCCGTGAGGAGCTGGGGCTCACCTCTGCCTCAGATGTATGCAAGACTCATCTCCCCCTGAACTCCCCCCTGCATGCAGGAGAGATGAAAGCTGTGATTTGCTCCTCACAGCTGCCACTGTAGGTTGCAGATACCCTCGGGCTGACATCCTAAATTCAGTACACACCTGCCCAGCCTCAGGTTTTTAACACAGTATCTCAAAACCTTCCCCCCCTCCCACCCCCTACTCCTGCTTTCAAAGAGGGGGGGAAATAATACTTATATTCCAACAACACATCGTAACTTTCAGAAGCACATTGCTGCCCACGTGCTGTACCCCCGACCTAGCCCAAAGCACAGGGGCGACAGCTGCTAAAGGAGCTGAGGAAGGTACCCAGGGGCCCTGTCTGCAAACACCTGCATGGGAAACCCAACCCTGAGACAATTCCATCCTGGGACTCTCCCCCCACCCCACGCAGGGGCCTCAGGACCTCTTGGCAAGCACTGCTGCAGTCCCACTCAGTCAACTCTTACTGCTGCAGGAAGAGTTTGGCTTCTCCTCCCCTTCTCCATGAGAAGCCTAAGGCTGAAAGGTTGGTATGTGTGCCCAGCAGGTTGAAGAAATGATTTCTTAACAGTTGACTATTATTAAGTTGGCTTGTTGTGCAGATGTAAGTGTATAACTTGGGTTATCTGCCACTTCGTTGCCCGGCACAGCCCTGAATTGCCAATCTGACCTCTTAAGAAGCAAAAACTTTGCATAAATTAGCTTTGCATCAGAATCAGCTGCAAATGGGAAAAGGTGATCTCTTTCCTTTTTTGCTCATTTTCTTATCTGAAAATATCTTTTTTCTTTTTTTTTTTTTAACACAATCACAATACCTGTGAAAACACACACATTCCCTGAAAATTAACTGTAAAGCCAGTTGTTAACTGTCAAGCAAGCCTGCCATCTGAAATTTTGTTTAAATTACAAAAAGAATGGGGGAAAGAAAAATAATTTCACGATATCTTCACATCAAAGTTCACCAGGAGCAAGGCACTAAATCCGTTAGAATAGAAATCTGCGAGTAGAACTTGGAAGTTTGTTCCTTCCAAGTTACAAACTGGTATCTCTGTGCCTGGGGAAGAGTTGCACAACTTGCCAGCTAAGCTTCTGTTGTGGTCTTTGTTATAGTTTTAAATATAATATATTCTAAGGTACAATCTGAAAAATGACTACCAATGAAGAAGGCACATGATAAATGAAATATTTTATCTTTCCGGATGAAAGCACAACACATCCAAGAATGTCTACACTCTTACATCTTTCCACTGATCACCAAGTGTAAAAATGGCCGCAAAATTAACACTACTTTGATTTTCCCTTATTCTATCAAAGTGGAGCTGAACCATGAGCTGAACTCTGAGCACAGGCTAGTAGAACATCCTTCTTCAAAGTTCTCAGAGAAGGAGCCTTGTTTATAATAGATATACTTTAATCTCTTCTACATTATTTTTAAACACTGAAAAACAAAGCAGAAAATTAATTATGAAAACAATCTATTGTGGTTTTGCATTTTTTATTCTTAAAAAAAATAAAATTATGTGCACCAAGAAATAACAGCTATAGGAACAAAACCATGGCACATCAGCTTCCAGGTTTCCAGACATTATTTATGATTTCAGCAAATAATCTCTTCCCATAGTCAACCTATTATATGGGGTAGAAGTCAACAACATGCAAGTAGGAATATGTGCCACGTTTTGATACTTAAGGAAGTTGCCCTGAATTACTCAAAACTTCTTGTCCGATGTTTATTTAGTAGATCACTTACGTAAAATATTTGATATAAAATATACAGTAAAATCTCAGGACACTGATTCCAGCTTTGTGCACTGGAGACTTAAAAACTAAGTAAAATTCATTTTCTTCCTATCAAAAACCATGACAACTGAAATAAATTCTCTACAATGCCTTTTGGGTTACTTAGTATATCAAATTCTACTTAACCTACTCCATCCTGAATCTCACCTTCTGCTTTAAGTTACATAGCTACAGGAGAAGTTGCCAGAGATTAAAACTGCCAAGAGCCTTCTAACTTCTGAGACTGAGCCAGCTAACCTATTCTTACAAAAATGGGCACACTTTGGATCATCATTACCTCTCAGCAGAGAAACAGTTAAAATAAAATACCAAATATTAAATACCAAGCATTTCTGTCCCAGAATCCAGCACTACACAGATGAAAGGGGCAGTTTACAGTCTTCTGACCCGTAGCAAAAGAAATCGAGACTTGCATTCAGATCATGCTTGGAAATTTTCTCTGGTATTATTATAACAATATATTTCTATTTAACTCCTTTCCCAACTCGGACTGGTATTTTCTGACAAGAATCTCATTCATTCAAAAAAAAAAAAAAAGAAAGAAAAAAACAACATATATATATCTCCTCATCAGCTGAACAAAAATGTTTTATGAAAACATAACCGATGCACATAGCTGGTGAACAGACCCTGATGCTTTGGTTCCCACTGTCTTCCCTGGCAAGCTGAGGAAGGACCCAACCTCCCTGGCCAACTCTTGGGTCTGTAGCAGGCAGCTCCCCAAAGCAGGCTGGTGCATGGTCCGGGCAGCAGCAGGACAGCAGGCATCTCTTTATGGTATGCCAAAACCAGAGATAAAAAGTGGAGAGGTGAGGCATTTGCAGCTCAGCACAGGGCAGGTTAGAGATTAGTCTCAAACGTGATTTGATTTTTGAGTGGATGTTATGTGACCTGACTCCAGAGCTAACATCCATGTCAACCCAGCACTGCCTAAGTGCAGGCTTGATCCAAGGTGGTATTTCTACCTTCTACTACATAAAAGCACCTACTTATTCCCAGATGTCTCATCAAGCTCTGAAGCAAGAAGCTGCTGAGGAGAGGCATCCTAAATTCTCCATCAACCTTTCCTTGCAAGCCCTGCCAGATCACCAGCTATAGGTAGGTATCTGTGGTTTGGGAGTGCTCCTGTGTCCGTGCACCTCATGCCATGGTCCCAACACTGCATGGGGACAAGACTGGAGCACACCAGCCTGGATGAAGGGCTAAGGGAGCAGATGAACACCCTGCTACAGTGCATGCATACCTGCCACTACTCCAAAGCACCAAGAGAGATGAAGATCCACAACAGATGTCCTCCTCAGAGGTCTGTGCAAGCAGCTGAAAGTATACCACAGCAGCAAAAGCTATTCCAACTACCAAGGAACAGCTAGTTCTGAGGTTTTTGCTTATCAGTTGGTTGTTTAGGTGGCAAAGAGAGATATAAGAAAAGGGAAAGAAAGGTTGGGTTTTTTTAAATGGGCCCAGTGTTAGCTTCTCCAGAGTCCATATTTAATAAATAAATAAATAGATAGAAGCTCATCATGGAACTTTGCCAAGAGGACCACTATTTCTGAAATCATTTTAATGAAACAAGCTTTAAAAGCATGTGTATGTTCAGAATCAACCCTGGCTCTTGATATTAAAACCTTATCTCCCTTCCCGACCCACCATTAAATACAATTAACACCCATTTTCCTTCCAATGCTTTATGCTTTCTTGGCAAAGACCAGGCTGCAAAGCCTATCAGAAAGCACAGAATGGAGGGAGGAAGGATGAAACACAGCAGGAGAGCTGTGCACAAAGCTGATGATTTGAACACAATTTAACTTACAGTTAACGCACAGCAGGACTTTCGTAATGTCCTTTATCACCTATGAAGCCATTTCCTCATTACTCACTATCATTACACATAACAAGACAAGCAAAGTTGTTTCTGCACAAAATGGAAAACTATTAGCACGGAATCACAGATCAGGAAAAGTTCAACGAACGTTGGAAGAGAAACCGATTCTTGCTTCTGTTCACTAGAGAAAAGAAGTAACATTAAACCCCACTGAAGATGATCTGTGGCAACAACCCTGAACATCCTGAACTTCCGCTGGATTCTGAGGCAATCCAAGGAATCCTATCCAGCCTGCACCCTCCAGTTCTCACTCGTGTCACACACAGCAACACATTTATACTCTGTTTGCCTTCTTACATGGGGAAAGCACCTATAAAGAACAAGAGAAATCAATGTAATACATACTTCAACTTTGCTCCTTCCTGGAATCCATCGCTAATGTAGTTCAGCCACAAAACATACAACAAACATTGAGCTTATCGCCACAGACAGCAGAAGAGTTCTTAGAGCTGCAGGGATCTTCCGTAGCATTCATTTGTACTAATGCATGATACACAAATTGGTTTCACCATCAGACAAGAAATCTTCCTCGGTAGATAAAGAGCAGTAACTCATCAAGTCGAGAGTCTAAAATATTTTTGAGACAACCACAGGTCAACACGACATTTCCTCTATCTGATCTTGGACTCTGCTTGTACATGGCAAAGAAAAGACAAGCTGATAAGGGTTGTGGTGTGTTACTGTCGAAACCCAGTTTGTGTGGTACACCTGCTGGAGAGCAACAGGAGGATTGCAAACCCTTACCCATCCTTGCCAACTGAAAGAAACTTCTTTACAAATGAATGTAAGTCTGAAAAAGAACTAACCTCCGTGGGGAAGGACAGGATGTCACGAAGTCAGATGTATGCAGGAAAGATAATATGCAAGAAATCAAGCTTTTTTCTGTGTTTCTACAACATAACACTGTGAGCTTCAGAGACAAACCCAAACTTCTCTTTGTTTTGACATCAATATTCAGAATTTACCTCCATGTAACAAGCTCACTGCAAAACCTGGCCATTAAGATTCATCCCTTCTTCTAATCCCCTGTACTATTCACTTCTTTCAACTGACTGTTTCTTCTCATTTGACCTGTTTAACCTCACTGTTTAAGCTTTCTACTCCCAGACCACTTCTGCTGCTCCCTCAGCTCACAGACAAGCTTCTATGGAAGCTATTCTCAGCCTAGAGGAATGTTAATTGTTGTAGGAATTACACTGTAAAAATGAATGTCAAAAAAGAGCGAAGCAACAGAAATTCAACCACTAGTCCAACACATTCAGCTCTGTTTCCATCATAGAAAAAAATATGAAAGACAAATCAAAAGAGAAGTTTTGTTTTGGGGGAGGAAAATAGGAAAAATGTAACACAACTGAAACAAAAAGTTGAACATGACAGAAAAACTTTTGTGGAGACAAACTGGCACAATGCAAGAGAAAATCGCAAACAGAACTTTTTGGCACAGATTAAACTGCAAAAGACACAGGATTGTTTAAAAAAAATATAATATATATCTATATTAGCCCACCCTAGCACAATAAGGAAAAAATAAACATCTTGTGTTATTAGGCATTTTCTCCAGCTTCTTCTTACATGGACACATTACAGAAAGACCCATTAGTAAAAAAGAAAAACAAACCAAACCATCCATCACTATGTCAAGATGTGACTAAGTAAATAAAATGTATCTCTATATAAAAGCAACAACAACAACGTAGTACATTTCTATAGTATAGTTCTGTTAACTTCATTCAATTGACCTTCATGAACTTGAGGTCACACATGTAAGGGGCCAAGAAGGCTCCTCTAGTCGTGCACTCATTGTACAAGCTGTGAGGATGGGCACTACCAGGAACAAGTCACCGAGTAGTTGGAGACGTGTCAGTGATGCCAAGAGGACTGCTGGAGTCAGCAAACAGGACAGAGAGGCTCACCAAAGTTTCCACAGGAAAAAAACCAACCAGGCGTACTAAAGCAGCTTCTTCTGGGAGATCCAGTAGTTAGAGGCAAACCTTTTTTTTAAGCTCAGTGGAAAAGACACACGCATTTGGCACCAGTAAATTACAGAAACCATTACACCAACCTGCCACAGCTGCAGTGTTGTGGCCTCTGCGCTGGGCTGAATCCTCAGCTTCTGCCTCCACCTCCTCCCAACCACAAAATCCTTTTGCTAAATGCTGGATGAGTTCGTGGCCTCACCGCAGTCCAACTAGAAGTAATTTGCTCTCCAGTTACAAGTAGTACCCCAGATTGTTAGATTGCTTTCAAGTATGAGGAAAAAAAACACGGGAGCTCCCACCCTAGATGGTAAATCTGCTGCAATTCACAAGTTGGAACAGATCAGGAGGGCCAGATCTACAGCTCTGATCTGAGCATGAAGCTCTTAAAAACACTTGGGACTTCAGCAGCAGTGAAAAAGCAGAAGGTGAAAGAACATGCCACTAGCATGGCCTTTCCTGTAACTTTATAATGCATGATGCCTCAGACAGAAAGGAACATCTTGTCAGCTGAGGCACCATTTCCCAATTTCTTCCTCTCTCAGAAAAGGCATTATTTAAATACTCCTTTTTGACTGCTTAATGGGAAACCAGTATAGCTGCTATACTTCAGTTCTTCTAAGTTTCCCTTGGTTACCACAGGACTTCCGTGCCCAGGGTCCACTGCACACCCTATTCAGGAGCAGACATTGGTATTTTGGTGGGTTTTGACAGAGTTTAACTTTTTCCTTTTCGTTTTCTTCCTTTGAAGTCTCAAAAGAATGACATCCATCAACTTCTTACCATAAATATAGAAAAGCTGTACAGTTAACAGTCTGACCCCCAGCTATAGCTTTCCTAGCAAACTTGGTGTTCCAGGATCAGGAGATATTTCTCGCCCAAATCCATGTGGGGCTAATCAGTGCCAACTCCACAGAGCAATCTCATCTCCACTGGCAATTCATCCTGATACTATTCTGCCTCCAATGGATCCGCAACTGTACAAACTCACCCACCAAAACCAAACAAAAGGTACTTTTTACCCTGCTACTGTTTCATCAATCACTGATCACAGAGTGAAAGAACACACATTGTATGTGTGTGCATGCAAGGGAGGTTCAAATCCTCCCTCCCACCCCAAAGTCTTTTATTAGTGCTGTGAAGTCAGAGTATCAGCCAGGCTGTTTCTTTCAGTGTATCGCTTGCAGACAACCAGTTGTACCCAGTAAGAAGCTGCCATAACTTCTCCTTTCAGAAGGACACTGGTTTGTCTCGTCACGATGCCTTCCCAAGGCTGTCCAGCCTTAACCTTGAAGGGGAAAGGTAAAATAAATGGCATCTCTGTTTGGCTTTGCCTTCAAACAGAAGACAAAAGAGTGGAAATGGCTGGGAACCGATGCACCGAGAGGTGAAAACATTAAGTGAGATATTCCAAACCTCTTCCCAAGCAACTTCACACCAGACGACTTCAGACTTGAAAGCACTGTCTTGATTAAGCTACCTCCACCAAAAACAACATCAACAAAAAAGATACTTCAATCAGATCAAGTGACTGTGGAAACCTCTTTTAAATACCACTGCCTGCAATCTCACCCAGTCCCAGGCACAGTTCTCAAAGACTTCAATAAAACCTTTGTCTGGGATAAGGAGTGCCAGATTTGGCCCACTTTAATGCATTAAGTCTGTGGTAGGTGAAAAACTGAAACACAGAGTGGTTGTGAAACTCCCCTCAGAGCCAGGGAGATAAGAGAAAACGGCACTGGTCCTTCCCCACGCTGGGAGCGGATGGGAAAGTTAAAAAAGGAGGAGGAAGCAGGAGTTTTAAGCTAAAAAGGATTTAATATCCTCCCGGTGTGGGCTGGAAAGGATTGTGGTATGCTTGTCGGAGAAGTTGGCTGGAGTGGCAGGCTGAGAAAGCGTTCAAGGACGCGCGGACGTGCGCGCATGGGTGAGGGTGGTACAGGCCAGGCCTGTGCAAGTTCACAAAGTTTAGTCAGCTCTCCTGCCAACTCTTCCAGGCTCGGGGCAAAGCGAGATAACCTCAGCTTAACCCAACTCCAAGCAAACCTTCCCTTCTCACCCCCACCCTCAATTAGCAAGCTTCAATCTGAAGTGACTAAAAATAAACTATGAAATCACTTCGCAGCTCTAGTGATGTGCTGTTCCATAAACTTCTCCCTATCATCGAAATGCTCCAAATCTCATTTGTGAAAGACCTGATTTGTTAAACAAAAAAACCTCAAAAAAACCAAACCACCCCACAAATAAACAATAAAAAAAACCAACCACCAAAAAAAAAAAAATACAGGTATGGGAAGGGTGATTTGGCTTAAATTCCAGAAGGTCTTTACTCTGGTTTGTACCACAGATTTTCTGCCTCCACAGCAAGCGAGGTACTCCCGACTGCATTACTGTTACCTGCTGCTGCTTTTAAGATAAGCAATACTAAACTAGCTAGTTGGATTTCTTTTCAAGTAAGAGGGGTTTCTTGCACAGCAAAACTAAGGGCCAATAACACTCACTGCACAATTTCAGGGTCTTTCTTCTCTCCCTATCTCCCAGCTGTGAACATCCATCCTCATGACAGTTTCCCGACATCAAGACCACCCAGATTCATCTTCATCTCTCAACCATCTGCCTCTGCTGCACTGAGATAAAAATCTAGACAGAGCCTTTATTATTATTTTATCCATAACTTGTCTAAACCTTCACCTGCAAAACACTGACTCACTCCATCTTTAAACACCTGAAGAATGTAAAGGAAGAGAAATTAACTCATGGGCTGGAAGCTAAACAAGCAACAGCACAAACTTGCAAGTCAAACAATAAAAGAATCATAGCAACGACAGTTTTTAAAGCAGATGAAAATTCAAGTCCTAAAAATAGAAGCCAGAGGAAGCTTGGCTGATCTATTCCTTTTTACCATATTGCTAGTTTATCATCAGATGATACTTCACAATATTTAGCTTTATTAATGCCTCATCAACCCCAAATAGCTTTGAATACTGAGTAATCACCTACTTGAAAATGTCAGTACCTCTCCTTGGCCTGCAGCAAGAGGGAAAAACAAAGCAAAACAAAAAGCCACACACAATTTTAGTCAAGAGTCTCCTAAGAAAACAAGATATTGGCAAATAGACAACTCTTCCACCTTCGGTCTCAGCAGGGAAGAAAGATGATGTAAGCTACAACATTGCAAAACATTCCAAGTCTTAGTAAAAAGTCTTTCTTTAGTAAAAAATCTTTCTCTAGTAAAAAGCTGGTGGATCAGTAAAAGTCGTCACTTAAAACTTATCAAATGAACTTCAACACCACAGTGTGCTCCCTTCTCTGTCATGACTGCTGCATTAGCCTCCACTGCACTGCTCAAGGACAAATGGGGACGTCTCTCCTTTGGCTAAAATTACATGGTCAGGGTCACAAAAGGTTGAGTGTGAAGACATAGGAAGCAAAAACCGCTGATAATTATGGAAGAACCTTCTGCCTGAGCAGATTAGCAGATCACATCTTGACGCCTTGCTCCGTGGAATATCTTAACGGGGGCAAGGTACAAAGCTTTGCTGCTGCAAAGGAGGCCAACAGTGCCCTCCCACTAAGAGACAGTATCAGACATTTGAAAAGACAGAGGAACCTCTTAAAAATAAACATTAAAAAAGAACCCAAACAACTCTTTGGATTACAGGAAAAGCTGCACCCGTCAGTCGGACACTTCATACATCAGTATAAGGTTCTCGTACCAGAATGAGTGTGCTACGTTAGCACACTAGATGTGGACACTCAAACAGTTCTCTTCCAGATCTCTAATGTCATGGCAATGCACCACCAGAAGTAGTTATCATAGAATCATAGAATCATCAGGGTTGGAAGAGACCTTAAAGATCACCCAGTTCCAACCCCCCTGCCATGGGCAGGGACACCTCCCACTAGAGCAGGTTGCTCACAGCC
>WTSP01014598.1:0-18505 GCA_025331215.1 Actenoides lindsayi | reverse complement strand
AGTTTGAACAACCTCAACTCTCTCAGTCTGTCCCCATAGGAGTGGTGCTCCAGCCCTCTGAGCATCCTCGTGGCCCTTCTCTGGGCACGTTCCAGCACATCCATTGCCTTCCTGTAATAGGGACTCCAGAACTGGATGCAGTACTGCAGGTGAGGTCTCACCAGAGTGGAGTAGAGGGGGAGAATCACCTCCCTTGACCTGTTGGCCCCACTCCTCTTGATGCAGCCCATGTTTTGAACATTTTAAGAGTCAAAATGTTTAAACTTTCATCACCATACATTGCAATGTAGTATCAAAAGGCTAATGTAGGTACCTCGACTGCATGAAGTATTTCTATAGGGTTATTACAAAAACTGGTTTTGCTTGAATTTTCATTGAATAAGAAATTTATTCAAATGGGAAATGGGTGCTGTGGGACTAAGAGAAACAGCACTGTTATTACCAGAGGACAGCTGCTCCAAGCTGCCATCATCCCTATGCCCCAGCTTCGGGGGTAAAGCAAACCCAAATCTATTCAGTAGTGGCGAGTAAGGACTTCTCTGGCTTTGTCCTCAGCAATAGAAATGTAATTTGCTTTTTTATTATTCAGATTATCATGAGGGAGTCATCAGTTAAAAATCCACTGAAAAGCCATGGGACACAAAGCACTTATGGTAATTAGGTAGTACAATGAAGTCTACAGTTTACTCACTGCTATCCACACTTCATTTACCTCACATTAAAACTTCAGTGCTCGCTATCAATGCTGGTTTTGCAAGCAGATAACTAATACATGGTCATTAATTCATGGTACTTTGGGGAGGGGGTGAGAAGGGAAAGGCAAAGCAGAGTCTTCATCATCCTGTTTCCCCAATCAACCCATTTCATCTCTGCTACTCCATCCTCCACAGAAAATGGATATGGTTGAAAGCATTTGGAATAACAATATCTCCATATGTAAATGACAAACGCTGATTTCTTTCAACAGAAAAGGGACACGCTTCTATTATCATTTTCTCAAGGAAGTGAAGTCCTCAGCTGCATTGGGTAAAGCAAGTATAAATATTTAGCATATTCCTACTTGCAACACAGAATCCGTCAACACACAACAGGATCTACTGCAACCCTGAATCCAAAGCTAACATTCAGGAAAAGGTGAATACTGGTGGTTTAACTTTTTTTTTTTTCTTTTTCCAGTAATTACATACTTGGACAATGTCTTTTTTTCTATATGCACTGACCTTGTATTGTGATACTGTTTTCTGGGAGGAGAATATACAAAGGTATTCAGAACGATACTCTGCAACTCTATGTTATCATTCCAAGAATAAAGAAATATCTCCAACTGATTAGAAAACCTCATGAATCAAATTATCGTATTAATTCTTCATTTGGTTTACGTAAATAAGTAAGCTTCATGTGAGGTTAGCTCCAGGGTTTATTCAAGTCACATCTGACATTAATGTTTTAACCCAGCCCAGTGATTTCCATGGCCTTCTATGAAGGGGAAAATAATAATAATAACAACAACAACAATAAAAAAAACCAAAACAAAACCAAAAAACAATAAAAACACCAACCAACCTCAAAAGATTTGAGAAAGGCAGACACTGCATTTTCACAATCCTGGGAAAAACTTGGGGCTGTCCCACAGTGCAATTAAAAAAAAAAAAAAAAAAAAGAAAAAAGATAAAAGAAAAATAAGCTGACACTCCCTCTAGAAGTGATGCAGGATTCCCAGCCTCCCAGACCTCGCCTGAACCAAGAGAAGGAGTCCAGATGGCACCCAGATTTTCTGCTAGTTCACAGGACCTATCTAAACCCAAAACCAGAAAAAAAAATTCAGCAGGCCTGCTACACACAGATTTCAGCCCTGGGCTACATGCTGCTGTAGCTGCTCCTCATATAGTCAAGGTGATCAAAGACCTGTTACCACACACACAAAAAAAGAACCAACCAAACCCCAGCACATCTATCACTAAAAGCATTCCCCTACAGAAGAAATTAATACTTTAAGAAAGCGGGGAGAAAACAGAGAAAGAAAATATGCCATAATTATAAAATCTTACTGTGAAATCGAATATTTTCACAAACCGCTTCAATCAGTGGAAAGACAGGTTTGCAGGAATTGAAAAGTCTTTCACCTGAAGTGCTAAGAGCCCAAACAAAAGAGCACTGTTCTGTGAGGGTAGGGGGAAAAAAAAAAGCCATACAGCAGAATCAGTTGAATTTCTTAATCCAGTTTGCCCGAGAGGGTAAAGGTAAGCCAGCAGGTAAAATGATTAAGTATATTACTTGAAAAATATTTCCTTTTAATAAGCCAAAAGAATTTTGAGCAAAGAATTTTAATACTGAATATCTATACATCTCTTAAGATTTCAAGTTATGTCAGTGTAAACATCCTGTCCAAAACAAGCACCAGCTTTAGTGGAAACGTTCCTTCAGAGGCATCATTTTTACCATCTATTTTATCCAGGGCTTATCATAATTGCAACACAAGGAAAAGCCTTCTGTAACACACAATTGCTATTCCATTTCCCACTTGTCATGACCTTTATGAGAAAAATGACTGTTCTGATCTTTGTTTTCACTATGGGTTCCAACTTCTTCGCAGCCCACCAAAAACACTGCAAAAAAAAAAAAGTCTTTTTGTTACACTGTTTTAAAGGCTCATTTCTCATAGCGGAAAATCCGTAAGACACAGTAGCTTCCTTTCCAGTCTACAAACGGTGAGAACAAACAGGAAAGAGAAATTAAAATAGGATGGAGAGAAAAATACTTTTGACTCTTTTCAATGGAAAAAATGAGCTTCTTTGCAAGAAACGCTTGTCACAAAATACATTTGCTTTCTATGAAAATTTGGGGGTTGTCTTTCGGACTTTAAACCCCAATGTTTTAACCAGAACTTGAAATGTCTGCAATTAGAGGTTGATGCTTTTGTCCTTCTACCAAGTACCATTTGTTTTCACAGCCCAGGCTCCATTCCAGCACGGTACATTTTCATACACACCATTTCCTTTACTGGGAGATGAAAGACGATGCTTCAGCGAAGGTGCAGTCTGCTCAGCATCCTAATCCACAGAGAAGGAGTGAGCTGCACTCCCATGGGATGCAGCTGCAGCAAGTTCCAAATCTGAGTTTGTAAACCTACCGCAGAATTTAGACAACAGCGGAACATGAAAACTACAATGTCAAGTTAGAGACATTTGAATGGGGAATTCCCCAAGGGAACTCCCTGAAGGTCAGTCAAAACCCACCCTGATTTGGATGGGAACGTGCAGCTGCCCCTCATCTTATCTTTCCATCACTTTGTGCTCATGATGCCAGGGTATCACCTTTAGTTTTGTTCTCTGCCCACCTCCATGCACCCAGGACTGGCTGAGAATCCTGCCTGCTTTAGCATCTTCAGCACCTTGCTTTCCCTTTCTATTCATAAAGCCAAAAACGCTTTTACAGACCCTTATTATTGTTGCTGAGATGTGAGTTAATCTCCTTCCTTCTGGCCAGACGGAAGCAATCTTGCCCACCGAAATCCATTCAAAATGCAAATGCAAAAATCATCTTTCTGGATTACTGCCTCCAGCACATTCCCCCTATTTCATCCTGCCAGTCCTCCTAACAGCTCCCCCTTTTTCTACTACATTAAACACAAATTGCTTGCCTTCATTTTAAGGGTTGTTCTTAGACGGTGACAACTGATCCAAATGCCCTACACATCTACTTAAAACCCAGGTAATGAAGCCTAATAACTACGTGCAAAATCTCTTACGTAAGGAGTAGCTCGTACTCGATGCTGTGCAGTTAAATACCCAGGTCAGTGGAGCACGCCTTCTCACAACAAAACCTGTGGCACGTGGCTGAAGGACTCTTTCAGCAGGTTGAGTCCAGCACAGGGTTATTTAAACAGCTGCCCTTTTGAACCATTTCACAACCAATTTTTGGGCTTCCAACAAAACCATTTGGGTACATGGGAAGTAGCTAGGGGTCTTTTTGGGAAGAAAAGAGCGTTTATAAAGCCAAGAGCATTCACAGCAAACCTCACAAAAATGGCAGTTTTGGGTTTCAAGTCCTTTCCCCCCTCAGACTCCCCAGGGGAAAGAAAAAAAAAAAGAAGAAGAAAAAAAAGCTATAAAATCTCTCCCATGATGCACAGGCTCTACTTAACAAGCTGGTATCATTTCAAAGAGGCAATTCAGGCTCCAGGAGAAACAGCAGCATATTGCACTTTACTACATGACAAAGTGTAGTTTGCCTTCCTCAAGGTCCACTGCCTGTAGGTATTAAAACTTTTTTTTGCACGATCCCCTAGACTCTCTGCACCTGGTGCCCAGAAGAGGGGGAATAAAGAGTGCAGATGGCCAACCTGTAATTCCAATCTCTACCTCCAAACTCGGGAGCCAAGAACTATTTGTTTTTCATGGTCTGCACGCTCACCACACCTGCAGTCCAACTTTCTGGCTGGTCAAGACCGAAGCACACATCAGCTCCCCAGACCTTAGACCCACCTGACCTGGCTTGTATGGAAAATAAATGCCAAGTGTTCAGACCAAGAGAGAGCTGGGACATGTTCTAACATGGTTTCCAGAGATCACTTTAGGAGGTGCCATAGTCTCTTCGGAAAAGTCCAGCAAGTATGGAAGTTAATCCTCACCTTTATTAAATGGGCTCAAGAAATTCCCAAGCAAATAAAGATCCTTTATTATGTACATGAAGGAAAGTTCAAAGATGAATAACAAAGGAAAAAGAAATCCCCAGGCAAGCAGGTGTAGGAGCATGTGTACACTGCACGCCAGAGAAAAGCCTGCACCCAGGCACTATTTCAGAAGACAGTATCTCACATCTCACCAGTAGACTAAATTTCACGTGAGCGGAGACTCGGCAGTTTCCTAAGGGGATTTAAAAAAAAACTAAAAAAAAACCCCAAAAAACCAACACCAAACCCCAACCAGACACGCAGAGCAAACACTCAGGGCACGCTCCAGCCCTGTAGCAAAACATTTCTGCACTGAACTTTAGAAAAAGAATCCCTCTTTTTGTTAAGGACAGCAGGGCATTGGAATAGTTTGCCAAGGATGACTGGCAAGTTACTGGTAGTGAAGGCTCTAAGAACAGGTTAGACAAACATCCGTTCAGGATGACACAGGGATGATTCCAGCTCACGCACACTGCAGGACATGCCAGCCCGTGTTCCAGGATCCAACATTGCACTCCAAATTGCTGTCAATGTGCACCAAAAGCTAGGGAAGTCCTAGCCTGCCCAACATCAGAAGAGGACGACAAAAAAGGCTGACCTCATTGGATCAGCATGGCATCCGTGTGTCTGCCCAGCCTAGAAGCACCCTGCAAAGCTTGGTGGGGACTTGGCAGGGACCACTGCCACCTCCTCCTCCTCCTCTATACCTCTTCTGAGGACTACGGTACTTGCCTTGGAGCTTTTTGCCCTGCTAGGATCCAAGATGCCCACAGGGTCAGCCAGGCTGCTAGCTCTGGTCAAAAAGAAGAGTGAACCTCTTTGGACTCTCCCTGGGTATTTCCTGCATCCTATCCTGCTACCCCTTCCTACTAAAGTATGTCAGGACATCCAAGTGGTACCTTTGTCTTTATCCTTCTGTCCAAGTCCTGTATATGTTACACTTCCCAGCCCAGTATCAATCAAAGATGACACTGTTTTTTTTTCCCTAAATGTTTGATCAGAGTAGATGGTTACGGGAAGTGAAAAAAGGAAGTTTTACTTTGAAACTGTAGACACTTTCTTCTTCCATTAAGGCTACTGTAGATGACCTTGCACGCCAATTACCCATTGCCAATTTACTGCACCGCTCCTAATTTTTTGTCACACGTTACACAGAAGCTTTCAGGATGCTTTTGCCCACTGGTGCTTCTGGGAAAGTGTCAACCTACAGCATCTAGTTCTTGTCCTGTTCCACTTATCAGAGTTAGAATAACCAAAGCCCACCTGGACTTGAGTCTGGAAAGAATAGCTACTACAATAGCTACTACAAAAGTACCAGCTACACAAGGAAAAACAGGGGAATTGTGGCCTTCTTCACATGAATGGGTATGGGGATCTGGTGACAAGGGACATGGATAAGGCTAAAGGACTTCTCTGTTAAAATTTGTCTTCAAAAATCCCAGTTCTGAGACCAGTGGAAAGTCTGGAGAAGACTTAATGTTGGTTGAAAAGGATCATGTTAGGATCAGATTTAAACAAACTCTACATACTCAAGTCCTTGGGCCCAATGTATGTACACAAAAGTGCTGCAGGATGAGACTGATGCCAATTTGAGGCTCCTCTCAATCTAAGGAAGGTCATGGCAACCAGGAGAGGTTCTCAAGAATCAGACTAAAGCAAATGTCACTTCAAAGAGGAGGATCTGGGCAACTACCGATCAGTTAGCCCCCACTTCAATCCCTGGGAAGGGGATGGAGCAAGCAATCCCAAAAAACATTTCAGAGGAATCTCAGCAGACTGGAGAATGGGGTGATAGGAGTCTCACGAAGTTCAAAGGGAAACGCCAAGTCCTGTCCTTGGGCAGGAATAATCCCAGGCACCTCTGTCCTAGGAGGAGAGACCAAGAGAGCTGGGACCGTTCAGCCTGGAAAAAAGATCACTCAGGGAGATCTCAGCAACATCGTCCGAGGGAAGACAACATGTGAAGAGCAAGGAAGGGAGGCAGGAAGGCTGACACAAATTTCAAGTTCTAAGTAGGCATTGGGGATCTCCTACTAGAAGTGCAAGAAAAGGAGAAAGCTGTAGGGTTTTGGCTGAGGAGGCTTCCCATCATAAATGAAAGTTTATGACTAGTGAAAGTAAAGTCTATTTGCAATGACTGCAAATAGAAATGTAACATATTAGGTTTTACTAGCTTATTTTTTTTTCTAATCACACTTAATAGATGATTTACAAAGACAGCGGCTACATTAATGAGAGCTTAACTTTGTTCCAAATCATCTTATATTGCCATTGTTCTCATTAATCCGATTCCCTGATCTCAACATTTCTACAAAACGAAGTTCATGGAACGGCATCCACGGGTAGGAAACGGATTGCTGTGATGAAGAAGGGATGTTGTTTCATACCAGCATGAAGAATTTCGCAGTTTAACATAAGGTTACAAATACAATACAATGTAAAGAGAGAAAGGAAAGGAGTCAGCCCACAAAGAACCGCCAAACTAATATCTTTCTACTGACTTTCATGACCTCAGAAAAATCCCTGTACAGGAATCTGGGGGTGAAGCACGGGGCAATCGTCTCAGGCAGTGGAAAAGAACAGTGTTTCCTATACACATGGTAGGGATATATAACTCATTGACAATACATAAGACAAGAGAACTTTTTCACAGATAAACATCTCCCGCTGATTAAAACAAATGCTTTGATAAATCCAGGTGTTTATTCTAGCAGCAGGGAGCGACAATCACAACATTCCCTCCTCACTCTCAAGCATAACAAATTCTAGAAAAACTCCCATGCTCCACTACAAAAGCCATTTGTGAGCATTTTCCTTCTACATACAAGCAAAGACTACGCTTAACTCAGCGAAGCAAACGAATGCATTTATGGTGGCACTCTCCCAGGGACTAACAATACACATGGTAAAATCAAGGATCATCCTTTACATTCTTCCATGATGATCAAAGTCAAATAATACATCTAATTGCAGAAAACACCACAGAAAAGATGACAGCAGAGGAACCTCTTCGAAAAGCTGTCGCAGTCCTTGATGTCTGCATTTACTTTCCTCAAAAGACATTTGAAAACACGAACAACAAATCACCCAGTCAGCACTGATGCAAAAATGTGTTAGAGGCGCTGCTCCTATCATAGCAAATAAATTAAGGTCTGCTGAAAAACACAAGCAGAAAAAACAAATGCATGGTATTAAAAGTTTTATTTTGTTACTTCCCTAGACCTTGATTCTTCAGCACTTTCAGAAGGCAAATAGCACAGCATGCAAAAATCATATATCAAAAGATCATATCAGTAGTTATTATGGTGTAAGAACTGACAGCACCGCTCACAAACTCTGCGGCCTCTGACTTGGAAAAAATAAAACACATACAAATTAATGCTGCCACTTACTTCACATCTGATGAATCTGGCTGAAAGAGGTGTCTGTTTAGGAATTAAGAGCCCTCCCATCCTTTTCCATCCTCCAGAATATTGTTCGAAAGAGGTGCTACAAACAGTAGCTCCCCAGAACCTGTATGTGCAAACCAAATGCCAACATGAGAGTTGGCAGGATCAAAATATAACGGAAAGGAAATATTCTAATCGCAGCTCCTGCTGAATGGCCTCATTTGCATGCATCAGTGGAAGTCCCTGGAGTGGATAAAAGGCCTTCATTAAAGTCAGAGATGAAATCATAAAGCACATGACTGGAGACATTCCTAGTTTAATTCATTTACTAATTTTGGGTGGATTTTTTTTGTTTTGGGTTGGGTTTTTTTTAAGGCATCCAGAACATAAGCTGAGATTATTATTTTTCAACACCAGATATCCAGGCAGGTTTCATTTCCAAGCTGTAAGCCAAGGAAACAAGCCAAGGAAAATGGAAATTCCTGAAGATTCTGAACTTGTTGGGTGGCAGTTAAATATTTAGATGTCGCTTTCCTCTTTCTCAGCCATGACTTCTTTTTTCCCATCATTTCACTGGATTTCATTTTTTTCCTACAGAGTGATTTATGAAAAACAACAGCTAGCCAGCAGCAGAAGCAGCAACAGCATGAGCTCCAGGTGTTAGGAAAAATCACTACATAATTAATTTTCTCTTTGATATACTATCACATCCCCAAAAATATTATGCTTGAAGATTCAAAGATCTATCACATCCCAGAGTACGTCTACTCCATGTGTAACATTTTCCTTTCTCTTGGATGAGAATGTATTTCCCGGGAAATACAGATGGAAGGATTCAAGAATGGATTGTTCTGGGGCAACTAAAAATATATCAAGCAGTGTTTTGAGATTGACACAGTCTGCTGGTGTTGTTTTAAGGCAGGATCTAGTAAAACAGATGGCATTGGATTCCCCACTCCTTTGTCAACTCCGTTCACCCATGAGCTGAATATTGATTTTTCCATTGTTTTTGATGACCTCCAAGAAATTACAAAAATTTGAATCTAAACTCAATTTTAGAGGCTATTTTAGATCCCACTGGCACTACTGACAATTTGAATGTGTTCCTATAACAAAGCATATAATTCTGCAAGCTGACTCACACCGACTGTAACAACATTTGAAGTTGGGATGTTTTTTCCTTAGCAAAACCTTATGTTGTGACCTGAAGTTCATAACTGGAATATGTTTATTTTCCTACATGGTGATGTATGCTTCTCCAAAACAGGTATTCCCCAATTTACCATCCGCAAAATGGCATCTCTTCCACTTGAAACAAGATGATCAGCTGTCAAAAGCTGACTGAGGCTGGGAATTTTCCTCTCACTCTGAAGACGAATCCAGAAAAGAAGCAAATAAAGTGCAAATTCGAGCAAACAAGATGGGGTACCTGAGGATAACTTGGCATTGCAGTAAATGATGAGCTGGAAACAGCCATGCCAAGAGATTCCCTGGAGCCTGAGAATGGATACTTAAAGCTGGTCTCAAAAGCAGAAAGAGGTACAGAGAAAGACTGGCAAAGTTGTAACATATTCAAATGCTGGAGAAAAGCACTAGGTACAACTCGAAAAATTGAATTCAGAGTCTAAATATTTTCTTTCCTCTCTGCTTTCTTCTAACCAAGGCATTCCCAAAACAGAGTACACAAGCTTCTTCAAATGTATACGCAGAGCAATGAGCTCACTTCACTTTTGCTCTCCAGAAGGGAGCCAGGAGCTGCCATCTCAACAAGCAGGTCTGGGGGTTGCCAATGACCTACCCCAGGCCTACAATAAGGTCTTGAATAAGGCCAGAATAAGGTCTGCATCCTAATACTTGCAAAAAGCAGAACAAATGCACCTGCCTATGCCACCCATAATCTATACCCCAAGCGTACCTGGAAAACTCTCTTCTAATCTCCAAAAATCCCCATGTACAATTCTGAGTGTGCCCTCTGCTCTGGTATTGCCACAATGTTTTGGTAGATTTTTTTCCCCCTGCTTCTCCAGTAATTTTTTTTTTTTTAATCTCTCAGCATCATCAATATATGCTACTGTTAATGAAAAGCAGAAGCTTTCCTCCCCTGCTCTTTTTAAAGGACAAAGTTAAATGAGCATCTCTAGTTGAAATAAAACGCAGGAGGCAATGAAGACTGGCAGAGCCAAAGTCCCAAATTTCTTGCTGAATGCATTTACATAAGCACTGAGGAGCTATGTAATTACGTCCTTATCACTGGAATAAGTGTTTCAAAGAACAGGCAGAACATTCTGCTTTACGGATAAAGAGAGAGAGAGAAAGGGAGGAAAAAACACCTTCTTCCTTTAATCTAGCTTCATTTTGGAAAGCCTGCAGATATTTCATTTGCAGCTTTCTCTTGAAGAGTGATCAAGTTGGAGAGATGTTGCTGGCGGCAGCTCTGAAAGAATGAAGAACATCAACAAACAGCGTATCTTTTTTTAATCCTAACATTTTCAAATTGCAGGCATTAAGATTCCATTATTCCCTCCTCTGAATCTAAACAAGCACACTTTGAAGTAAGCAAGAAATAAGATAGCTCGTTTAATATCCTAAGTGTTCTGTGTATGAGATTGCTCTCTGTGTTCTTGAAGGGAAAACATCTCTGAAGGACGGGAGCTGGCAAAACAAGGCAACAGTATCCAGTGATACGTTAAAAATAAAGATTCAATGTGTGCAGTAAGTGTTTACATTGCACCTTCGAGAGATGAGTGTATAAGGCTTCACAGTAAGCAGAGAGTTTAATTTATGTCTTAGCCTTTCCTAAGTTTTTTCTAGCTTTACCTGTCCTCGTGGAAGATCTGACCATCTCCCTCCGAGCAAACACTGCCAGTGCCACCACGCAGAGGGGTGGCAGGGACACAGAAAGCCCCTCGCCGAGAGGCTAATTGAATAGCTTTCATTACATTTTTCACATGATATTCCAAACCACTGGCAACATTTTTTCCTCTTTAAAAGAGAGTTATTGGGGCTTCTTTTAATTTTGTCACCAGACGAGGAACATTTCAAAGCTAAATGAAAATTGGCAAGCACAGGAAGGGTTAGCCTCCTCCATTCCCAGGAACACATAACCACAATTGTTTAAGAGCAGCACTATACCATGGGGGGATTAAGGGGGTGTACTTCTTTTTTTTTTACCATACAAGAAGTTTGGAGAACAGGGCGGGGGAGGAGTCACCTGAAAATAAAAACCCTTGCCACAAAGAAATTCACATAAAACCTCCTGGATTGATGTCCAGGTTGCATATGGCCTCCTTAATGTCAAGGCAGCCACATGCTGAAAATCTGAGTAGGCAATTTTTCACTGAACAAAGTCTTTTGAAAATGTAATGATAATAGGATGGGGAGGGGAAGTTTAGGGGGAAATCAGACTACGCTTAAACACTGCAGCCCTAAGCATGACTTCATTCAAAGACAAACTGGGCTGCAACGTGTATTTTTAGCTCATAAAGTGAGTGCTCGTATGCCATATGTAGCTTTTTACCACAAAGTGTTGTATCCTAAATATAGGCTCGTGCTCCTGTTCACAGTATAATTGTGGAAATCCATGCTCCAGCATGAAACCACAAGGGAAGCAACAGTACTTAGCAGCAATGAAGCCGAGGTTAGAAAGCCTCCCCCAGCACTCCATCCAACTTTCTTGGAGACTCATGTTAAGTTAAAACTTTCAAGGTTTTTAAGGATCCTTCATTTAGTGCCCAGATTCATTTTAATCACAGCTTATTTGCTTCCTAAATTCCCTCTCTCAGGTCTCTTCTCCTAAGATACCCCTGTGGAGCCTGTTTTGGGTGTGTTTTTCAGGGGAGAGGAATAAAGGAGGCATGCCACTTTAAACAGTTCACAGAACCATAACAGGACTGTAATAGAAAAGACCTCTCAGAGGGGAAAAAAACCAAAACCAAATCCCAAAACCAAACAAACAAAAGAAAAAAACCCAAACATCACCACCAAACAGCAACAACAAAAAAAATCACACCTAAACAAACAAGCCCTAACTTTCAACACAAGGATGGGGCAAAAATGGATTGCCAGGACTGAAATGAGGTGGAGGAATCTGTCAAATGCAACCCTTCAAAAGGGAAGGGCTCGATTTGGAGCAGAAATGCAGCCAGTGGCAACATCCTGCCTCTTCCCCCCAACCCTTTTTTTATTTCTTCCTTTTTTTTTTTTTTTCATTCTGTTTTAAGTAGGCTTTAAAATCACAGGGCAGAGAGAGGAAGCAAATAAAAGAACTGGCTTGAAGATTAGACCACCAACATCAACGAAAGAAAAGATGTCTACTTGTCTATAGTTTCCTTTCAGCTGCCTATATTTTTTACATACAAAGCATAAGCAATCCTGACTTAACTGCTCGCTTGCAAAGCAACACCCACCTCTGCAGCTCCCCAGAGCTACTGTAGGAAAGCCTTCTGAAAAAGCTATAGAGGGGCAGGGAGAGGATGATGAGGAAGAAAAAGTGCAGGGGAGCATGGAAGCTCCAGATGTGAAATGTTATTGACTGTCACACCTCCCACTGGGGCCATCTGCAAGAGCCCAGCTCTGCCCAGCTTGGCAGCGGCGTGACCTTGAGACCCTCTGTAGCTGCTCCAACTGCACCTGCCTGGGATTAAGTATCCTGATAGTGAGTGATAGCCCAGCCTGCTCCATCTGCAACAGCTTTCACCAGATCAAGCAGCAGGAGGAGGAGGAGGAGGAAAAAGCAGCAGAAGGAACAGCAGAGCAGTGCCTTCCTGCCCAGACAGAATAAGCAATAATATTGATTTAGCTTGCTAGACTTTGTCCAAGGCACTGCCTGCAAAGAGCCGTGCATTAAATTCTTATGTATGTTTGGAGCAGTGCTGGTTGCAGCTCACTCATAATTACAGCCTCTCGGACATGGGGATCTAGCCTGGAACTGAGAAATAACCCCTCAGAGCCCACCACATTTTGTAATGACTTTTCACCTCCTTTTGAATTAACAAATTTGTGGTTACTGGCTATTTGAAATTCAGAACTGTACGGGCAGAGGAGACCTAGCACTAAGAACGATTCCAAGGCTTCAGTCAAGCTGCTTGCTTCACATTTTGCTAATCCTTAAAAGAATCCATAACGTTACAGCATTCAAAATATTCCTGAGCAGTCACGGGATAGCAATGATTTAATTTTTTTTCTAGTCCCTTGGAAATACAGCTCCTATAACTGCACAAGGAGCTACTGCATCTGTTTAAGAGTCACTTCTGGTCAATTGAGAGAGATGGATTACAGAAAGGGAGATTTTATTAAAAAGAAATTGAAGAAAAATATTGCAATAACCATTTTCCAATATGTTTCTATTTATACAAGCAAATTCATTCTACTTAAAGGCTTTGTTTGGAAATAGTGTTTCCCAGCTTTCAGGAATAAAATAAAATAAAAAAAAAAGAAACAAAGTTATTGCTAGATTAGAGTGAGAGCCTTAGAATGTGACACAGTCCAACTAATCCCAAACTTCAATATGTTTGAGGGGCTTTTTTTGTGCCCTTCCCCTGTCCTTTAATAAGAGCAGACTATAACTTCTTATAATTTCTATTTCCACTTAAGAGTATTAGAAATATTGATTGATTTGACATGAATGTCATTGAATATCGTTATGTTAACAAAATAACCTTGAAAAGCATTGATACTCTGACAATGCACCAGCTCTAGGTAGAAAAACTACTCTAGTGCTCATACATTGCCCTAGATTTAAGAAGCACAGGTGGATGGAAACCTGATCTTATCTACAAGGCCACCTTTGATTTCTGCCCCCAATTCCACTCACCCGCATCGATCCTTCCTCCCAGTTACACACCCCTGTTCCCTAAACTTGCCAGCATAGCATGTGAGGCTTAAACACAAGCTTGAATCTCCCACCTATTTCGTTAGCATGTAATTCAGAGAAGAGTCCACTGCTCACACACAAGTGTTAAACAAAAAAAGAGCAAACAGGGAGGGCAGAAGTGCATGTACTTCTCTATGGTGAAACTCAATGTTGCCAGACTCAAGAAAAGGCCTAGATGTTCTCCCTAGAACTGCAATAATGCCCTAAAAAGGTGCTGCTATGAAATGGAATTTATACTAACAAATAAGGAAAGCAATTTGCTAATGTACTGAGTGGCATCAGTATGACATCAGCAGCAGCCAATCACAACTCTCTATATGTATACGATGTTCTTGCACCATTTCGTATTTATGGATAAACAGCAGGAAGGTGTTAACCCTAAACTGTGGTTTTCTTCCCCATCATATTCTAAATAAAGCAGCCACTTCCATTTGGTGTCAGACCTGATAAAAAAATAAATAACATTAATTAAAAAAAACCAGCAGCCTCTCATCTCAGCATGTTCTCTGACAAATCCAGAAACAATACGTGGAAAGCGGGGGAGAGCGGCTGCAGTTACGTGTCACTGCTTCCTGAAAACCTGTAGTCAAGCCCAGAGCTTCAGCTCGGCTCTTCCTTGGCTAAAAGATGTAGAAACAAGAGGAAAAAGCACAGAGTCAAACAGCGGGTCAAGGCCTTTGTTGTCACTGGAAAAAAAAAACCTAATGCAATTGTCATTTCCATCTAAGGTGTTTTAGACTGTTTGAACAAGCCAAGTACCGTTCCTCCATCATCACCATCTCCTCTGACATCACCTTTTTGGGGGAAGTGATCTCTTTTTTTTTCTTTCAAGGCAGGAGGTGAATCCTATCGCTCGCTGGCCCGACCCAGGGGTGAGGTAGCGAACAGGCAGGCAGGGGTCGGGCAGACGGCGAGCGGCCGCGGCTCCTCTCGGCAGGAGCCAGGCTCTCCGGGATGGCCCCGGGCGCAGCGCGAAGGGCGAGGGACTCGCACGTCTGTGATCGGCAGAGGCTCCACGCGCACCCCACAGCTGGGTGTCGCCCAAGGTCGGGCCTTTGGTGGCAAAGACGTGGCAGGGGTGATGCGAAGGGTTTCCCTCACGGGTTAACGGGAGTATTCTCCCCCAAAGAAAAACTTGTGAAGCTTGTCATGGCACCAAGCAAAACCAACACGGCCACCACCGCTTGCCATAAACACGCTCCAGCCCCCGAGGTGACCACCCTAAAGCACGTGCCCGTGAGAAGGCACTCGCACCCACGAAGGCACTCGCGCAGACACGCACGCTCCAGGCGTACGCAGGCCTCCCTCCCCAACTCCTTTTGTAGCTTTCAAACCTTCACCTCTAGAGCAGGATTTCTGACGCAGCAGCCTGGGCCGGAAGCAAAGAGGAGGCCGAGTTCAGCACGCTGGCTTTGAGGTGAGGTGGCACCTCTCAGACCAGTGGCCTATTCTCAGCAGACTTCGAAAATTTGCAAAAGAAGAAAGAAATGGCCAACGCTAACTACAGATACGGTGCTTTGAAACACGCCAGGTCTCTGCTTCTGCAAAATCCACGTGAAAGCATTCTGATTATGTTATGCACCACCTTCTAATTAACGTGGCTCGAAGGAGCAGAGAGTGTGATATAAATATAAAGCTAATGAGCTGACTTAAAAGGCAGAATGTATCATGCAAAAACCACAGGTTTTATTGGCCCATATTACATCCCGGTACCGCTTAATCAAACCCAGCTTGTTTTACTTGTACTCTATCGCCCAGAGCCAAAGCTTGGTGAGCTGGCTCTGCCATTTAACTGTTTTTCGTTCAGCTATGTCTACTCCCCAGGTCTAATACGCATGTTCATTACATGTAAATAGCACCATGTAAGAACCAAATGCAACCGAACAGCATCACATTACAATAAAATAAATATATATGTTAGCACGAAAGATGTATCTGCCTTCTTTCCTCCAAGACAAGAACCAAATACAACATCACACTATAATTAAAATAAGAAATAATAATATAATTAAAATAATAACAATATAATTAAAATAATATACACACAGACACATATATACATTAGCAGCAAAGATGTATTTGTCTTCTTTCCTCCAAGACATCGTCTGCTAGTCCAGGAGCCTGCATTATAGCCCACTGAGATAGCTTTATTGCCGTAGCAAGGGAAATTCCAGCCCCTCGCCAGGCTTTTCTTTTGCGGGAACTATCCACGGATAAAGATACAGAAACTGCACTTAACTGTGTCTGCAACTCTGATGGCAACTCAGCACCATACACAGAATATTACCTAATAAATCGGAATGCTTTTGCAAAAGAAGCTAGAGAGGGAGGGGGAAAAAAGAAATGTGTGTCAGGTGGTAGGGCTACAGTTACAGTCTAAACCCCAGGAGGGAGATTTTAGGGATCTGCCACAGCATGGGAGCTTGCTGGAAGACAGGAATTTGTTTCTAAAGGCACACTGAAATACAGCATGAGCCTGCTTTCCATCATGGGCCCTACTTCCAAAGGATGCAGCTACTTTCTCAGAAGTCACCAACTCATCTCCAGAGGGATTCATTAGCAGAGAGGTCTGCTTGTACAGAGAGGAGCTAAGCCTGAGCAATCAAGATGATTTATGAGACCAATTAGAGAACGTCATCCAGAGATACTATTTCCACCACACTCACAATACTACTCTGTCTATTCTTGTTCTCAGCATCTAAAAATCTAAAACCAAAGAAAATGCAAAACTTGTTCTGCTTTTCATTGACAGCTATTGGCCAATAATTATCCAGCTTTTGTGTTTCTTTGTAAAAGAAAAAATATTTTCAGCGATCAGAAGTGTGTTCAGTATGCACTTACAATTAGAACACTGTAAAGCCCAAGGTCAATGCCTTTTACCCTCAGCATTTTATCATTCTTCATATTTTATACTACCTTATAAATGCCAGTACAGAAAAATCTCACATTATCCCTCACATAGGATCCATCTTTATGTCCCAGTCTAGAACTTTTTTATGGCTAAGTGATCTACAAACACCACTAAGTGAAAGATGAATGGTAGACATGGTAGTTAAAACTTTTAGAGAGGGGAAACAGAAAGATAACACCTTAGAACAAGGAAAAATAAACACTTCTATCCCTGCCTGGCTGGTCAGGACAACTTCCACCAGAAAGCCACAGCCTTGCACTCATCCCTCCAACAGATGTCTCTTCCTCAACTGACAAAGCATTTACGAATCTCAAATACATCCTTTAAGACTAGAACATTTGGGGGAGCACCATCTAAGGGTGAAATAATAACTAGCTGAAACACAGGACTTTCAGCTACTGGAGTCATTACAGCCATTGGACAAGATAACCCCCCATAAAGAGGGTGTAGTTTTCCTGATGGGGGGGTGAGGGCCACTTTAGTCCTCCTTTTTCTGAGAGGGTGAGAGTGAGCTCTACACTACTGAGAACCTGCAGAAATCTGCAAAAAATGGAAACAGTGATATAGCATATACATCCAAACTTCCCTATAAAACGCTCCAGTTTCTACATCTCGCATGATTTACTCCAACAGAAAATGGGTAGCTCAGATTTGATGGAGCAGAGTTTCACAGAAAGGCTCTTCAGTCTTCAGATGACCAGAAAACTTTTGTAATATGCTAAATATAGACACTGTAGACCAGTGACCTGGGCAGAATAATTAGAGGACTGATACCTCAGGAAGGGTCTGAATTTAAGCAAGGAAATATGTAACAGCTGTACTTCAACAGCACAATAACAAACTTTTCCAGTGACAAAGACCCTTTTTGTGCGTTTTGCCATTTCCTGAACAAGCTTTCAGGAGAGACAGGAAGCCTGGCCACAAGGCTGGGCAGCTCCTCTGACACTGGAAAGAATGAAGAATCACAGTCATTATTATTACTTTCAGTTACACTACCAGAGCAGAATCTCAGTTCTTTTATTTATAATGATTTGAACCAACTTCTATAAACTTTTACTGAAAACTTCTGATTAAATTCATGGGCTAAAATAAGATTCTGCCAACAAGCCTGTTTTCTCCCCTTCTTGCACACACACACAGCCCCAAGACACCAACACAGCAAGAAGGGAGTGATCAGAGCTTCAAATTCTTCCTGCGTCGGAGAAGAAAGAAGTGCAAGACTGCACAAGAGTTCTGGGTTATATCATAAACACCCACTCTAAACCAGAAAGCAATATGAAAGGTAGGAAAGCTATTCCCATTCTTACAAAAGTACGCCTGAAATCATTTAAAAGCATCAATAAATCTTCCCATCCTTTTACCCAATCAGTTTCTAATATTAGCTGGGCCAATTTGAGGGCATGTGTTACAGTATCAGCATTCGGACGGGGCGGGGAGGAAATAAAAAAAATAAAAAAATAAGCAATTTTTCCAGCTGTTTATTCATAACTGCTCCCTGAAGGACAGCTACTGCACAAGCACTGGCAAGCCCTGCTGGAAGCAGGCCAGCAAGCTGAACCTCTCCATCACGCCAGCACTTCAGCAGCACACGCCTGGCTCTGGCACCGCTCTGCCAGGACCCAGGGGCAAGCACTCGGGGAGGGGGTTCTCCCCGGGCTGAC
>WTSP01014597.1:0-45866 GCA_025331215.1 Actenoides lindsayi | reverse complement strand
CCTCCCCATGGTGGCTTTTCAATGGTGTAAGAGTGACTTCTTAGAAAGCCGTGGGCCACCCAGGGGCAAAGCCTGCGGCTGTGCCCCACGTGCTGCACGGGGCTGAGCTGAGTATGGCAATGCACAGTGCTGCTGGTGATGGTGTACAGCCAGAAACACCGAGAGGACAAAACTCTTCCCTTCTCCTGTTGACCACCCCGAAGTGTGGGGAGAAGCATTTCACCCCAGTTTGGTCACACCAACAGCATCCTGACTTGGATGTGTGGTTAGCAGGACTAGGGCAGGGATTGTTCCCCTATACTGGGCACTGGGGAGGCTGCCACCCAAATCCTGGTTTCAGTTTTGGGCCCCTCACTACAAGGAGGACATTGAGATGCTGGACCATGTCCAGAGAAGAGCAATGAAGCTGGTGAAGGGTCTAGAGCACAAGTGTTGTGAGGAGAGGCTGAGGGACCTGGGGCTGTTCAGTCTGGAAAAAAGGTTGCTCAGGGGAGACCTCAGCACTCTCAACAACTCCCTGAAAGGAGGTTGGTATGGACGTGTGGTTGTGACATGGGGGATCATCGGTCTCTTCTCTAGAGTAACAAACAATAGGACAAGAGGAAACAGACTCAGGCTGCACCAGGACAGGTTTAGGTTAGACATTAGGAAAATTTTTTTCCCCAAAAGGGTTGTAAAACCCAGGAACCATCTGCCCAGGGCAGCAGTGGAGTACCCATCCTTGGAGGTATTTAAAAGATGTATGGATGTGGTGTGTAGTAACATGGTTTAGTGGTGGACCTGGCACTTCTCTGTTAACAGTTGGACTTGATGATCTTAAAGGTCTTTTCCAGTCTAAATGATTCTATGATTCAGAGAATAACAGAAGTGTATAGATTGGAAAAGACCTTTAAGATCATCAAGTCCAATCATTAATCTAACACTCAGTTTGGTCAAGTCCTTGACTAAACCATATCCCTAAGCACTACGTCTACATGACTCTTAAATACCTCCAGGGATGAGAACTCCACCCCTGCCCTGGGCAAGCTGTTCCAGTGCCTGGCAACCCTTTCAGTAAATAAATTCTTCCTAATATACAATCTAAACTTCCCTTGGTGCAACTCAAGGCCATTTCCTCTTGTCCTATCACTTTTTACTTGGTTGAATAGACCAACCCCCACCTCTCCACAACCTCCTTTCAGGTAGTTGTAGACTGTATTAGCTGTCCCCTGGGACTTTTCTCCAGGCTCAACAACCCCAGGTCCCTCAGATGCTCCTCATGAGACTTGTGCTCTAGACCCTTCACCAGCTTTGCTGCTCTTCTTGGGACACACTGTAGTACCTCAACATCCTCCTTGTAGTGAAGGTCCCAAAACTGAACCCAGGATTCAAGGTGCAGCCTCACCAGTGCCCAGTACAGGGGTAAAGTCACTCCCTTGGTTCTACTGGACTCGCTATTCCTGATACAGGCCAGGATGCCGTTGGCCTTCTTGGCTACCTGGACACACTCCTGGCTCATGTTCAACTGTCTGTCAGTCAACACCCCCAGGTGACTTGCTGCTGAGCAGTTTTCTAGCCCCTTCTCCCCAAGACTGTAGCTCTGATGGGGGTTGTTGTGGCCAATGTGCAGAACCCTGCACCTGGCCTTATTGAAACTCATACAACTGACCTCAGCCCACCGATCTAGTCTGTCCAGATCCCTTTGCAGAACCTCCCTACCCTCAAGCAGATCAACACTCCCAACCAGCTTGGTGTTGACTGCAAACTTACTGAGGGTGCCCTTGATCCCCTCCACCTTGATAAAGGTGTTAAACAGGACTGGCCCCAGTATTGAGCCATGGGGAACACTACTTGTGACCAGCTGCCAACTGGATTTAACTCCATTCACCAACATTCTTTGGGCCCAGCTGTCCAGCCTGTACTTTACCCAACAAAGTGCACGTGCATCCAGGCCTTGAGCAACCAGTTTCCCCAGGAGAGTGCTGTGGGAAATGATGTCAAAGTCTTTACTTAAGTCCCAATAGACAACAACACATTCTATGCTAAGTCTCCATTTTCAGGCTTGACTTGGAGGTGTGAGCTCAGTGACACTCCTGATGCCCTCTTTGGGTGAGCAAAATGACACCTAGGTATGGACATCTCACTGCTGCCAGCTGGGACCAACATCTGGGTGGGTGTGGTCACATCTGGAATGTTGCTGTTCCCAACAATTTTTGGAGCTAAATTTTGCCTCTTCCCATCTGTACTGCCCAGAGGAGGGACATCAGCTTCCCCAGAGGGTTGGCTGTCCTTACATAGGGGACCCCCAAGACTGAGCTAAGGAGGGCTATAACAAGTTTATGGGTTATAGAGCAGCTATATGAAAGAGCTCAGGGTTAAAGAGGGAAGGCACTGCTGATGGATCTGATCTTAAAAGTCCCTTCCAACCAAAACAATTCTATGATTATATCAGCAGGGTCAAAGCTACCTGTACATTCTGCTTATTTCTGTGATGCTGGGAAAGTGTCCATAGACCCTGTTCTTGGATCAGAGCTTTCTTACACCAGAACCATGAGAATACATCCTGGGAAAGCAATTCCTGAAAGCCCCCACCATCTGAGCCATTTTGTATAGGTGAATATCTTTTTTTTTAGTTAATTTCCTCCGTTCAGGCCCCTCCATGGCCAAAGTGGGCCCTATCCACATTTAAGTACAGAGGAAAATATGGAAAACAGACATAAAAGTACAAAAAACTTCTGTGTTTGGTTCAGCATTTGATGCTGGATTTTGGAACTTCTTTGCTATTCTCAGCCAGAATCTCCTCTTCCTCATTACCATTAATAAAGTCAACAGCAATTGCTGAGGTTAGGAGAGCATCTTGGCTTGGACACAGGTCACACTTTCCTCCCATTGAGACTGGAGCATCCCTCCCCAGAGCAGTGAGGGTTGATGAGTGTCCTGCCCACTCATCAGCTGGACCCACCAGCTGATGATGGAGCAACTTTAGTCCTTGGGACTGTGGAGACCCATAACTGGTGTGGCCTGATGGTCACCAAGTGTGCTGGGTTGGTGACTACCTTTGCTTGAGTGGTGCAGTGGAAGTTTCTAGAAGGACAGCTGGGGCTTTCTGGAAGGAAGGGGGGGAGGTGCAACATTTTAAAGGAGAGTTGACGTGGACACTTGAGGGTGAGGCTTGAGAAGACAAGCAGAGTTGACTGGGAGGATCTCTCTAGAAGGCAGGTGGGATGGACCTCTGTAGAAAGAAGTTCTCAGTCAAAATAGTTTAAACCCAGACCCCACTGAATAGCTGTGCTGGGAATAACCTCCCATACCATCTCAAAGGGAAGTTTCCCTAGATAAAATTGTCCCTGTCCACAGCCTATGCAATGGAGAGATGCCGGTGGCACACAAACTTCTGCAGAACCAATACCATTTGGCCCTTTTTGGGAAGTTTCTGAGAAATAACAAAGGACAGGAACATGCCTGAGTCCAGCCAATGACATGGTATTAGTGAAAAATCTTTCTACACCACTTCTTTGTTTTCCATTTAAAAAAAAACAACAACAACCAACCAAAAAACCTGAAAACCAAAACATAAAAAAACCCAAAACAAAATAACAATACCCTACTATTAATCAGCTTTATTCAAAACATTAATTTTCCTCCTAGCAAGAGAGAGGGAAAATCTGTTGCAGTGCTGTAAGACCCTTTTGCCAACATGATGATTTCCCCTTGCCTGTTTCCACACAAAGCTGAAAGCATTTGTATAAAATCCCATGGAAATGCTCTGGGGCTTGGCCAATGATGTTCTGGGCACATATTTGTTAACGCAGCCCACAAAGTGCTTTGAAGATGAAGAAAAACAGCTGTAATTTCTAATGACCATGGTTATGATTGAATGAGATTTCTGCAACTGCTTGTGGATAAATGAATCAGCCCCATGGACTGGACCTTGGGGACAAACGTGTTCCAAACATGAGAGACTATTGAGAGAGGTACCTTGAAGGAATGGCGACACACTGAGATGTTCTGGGGGAGGCGTGGGGGAAGAGGAAAAAGTAATCTGTGTAAAACGTGTTTCAATTTTGGAGCTTAATTTCATATGATGGTCACTCTGGAATAAAGCCAGGGATTAAGGTGCCTTTTGTACCTGAAAGTTTCATGGCCTATGTCTGGTTCTGGTTTAAGGTGAATAAATTCTACCTTGGAGCGAGACTTGCTCTACCATGCAGGGGTATGTATAGAAGTTTGGGGCCAGCAGCGGTGTTACCAAATCTATATCACCCATCCCCATCAACAGGGGTTCCTCAAAAGCTTGTCAAATTGACCCCACAAACTTGATTGGTTGTCTCAGGAGGTCTTCCCTTAAAGTATTTACATGTGACCATGGACAAGCCCCCGTCTCAGCAGACACTGGGACTGAAAATTGGTCAGGTCATGCCAATCATTTCCAGCATAGCTCCTGATGGATGTCTGACTTTTAGGCTGTAGCACAAAGAGTCCCCTGTGATGGGGATAACTCCCTGTGCAATCTGAATAAAGGCAGGATTTGGCTGTATTTGTAGGTTCCTTTGGTAGAAATTAGTTTGTTTCTGTTCAAAGTGTGGTGGTGTATTACAAAATATAGAATTATAGAATGGTTTGGGTTGGAAGGGGTCTTTAAAGATCATCTAGTCCAACTCCCCTGCAATGAGCAGGGACACCTTCAACTAGATCAAGTTGCTCAGAGCCCCATCCAACCTGACCTTTTCAGGGGTGGGGCATTGACCACCTCTCTGGGCAACCTGCTAAGGCACTAACCCTGGTGGAACCCTCCCCACGGCTTTGAAAACCACAACCATTTAATGTTGGAGACGTACTACAATAAATGAAATGGAGAAATATTGTCTGTCCAGTTTCAGGAGAAGTTATTCCTTGTTAACCATTCCTACTTCCACATTCATTCTTTGTTTCCTGTGTTAAGCCCTGTCGCTTCTTTGTGCTAATGGCACCTCAAAGCCAACGGGTCATCAATTCATGAAATATGCTTTGCATGTATTGGCTGGAGCTGCACGTACTCTCTGGGATCCCACACAGAAGTAATGTATAATTAGGTCTTATGAAGAAACTGTTGGAAGTCTCAGTGATAAATTATAATTATCATCTGCTAGGGAAAGGATGCAGAGTATAGTCCGTATCATAGGGAGATTATGACTAGCTTTATTTTATTTGATCCTTCTTCCTTTCCTGTGTTAAACTGCATTAATTCCCTGAAAAGAAACAGAAAGCAGATGATGGTGAAATAAAAAGGATCCTAGGCTGTGATCCAGAGCCTTGGGCAGAAATGCAGGTTTAAGGGATGTTTTTTGATGAGCTTTTCTAGCTGGTGGCAAGGTCTGAGTGCAGCTTGTGGTCCTGGTGATCAATCAACAGCTTGCCAGGAGGTTGATTTTTCTCCTTTGCATCTGTTGGAAGACTCCCAGGTGGAAGGGCAGGAAATGATGCCCCAAAGTGGTGGGATGGCTCCAGAATATTGAGATTGCATCAGAAGCCCCCATGCAGGTGCTGAGAAGACTCAGCTCAGGCTCAAGGCACCTCCCTCCCCTAGCATAGGGTTCATTGTCTCTACATGTCCCTCAGAAGTTGTGGTATGGATAATGTGGGCAGCACTCCTATCTCCTGTCTTCCTATGCCATCAAGATCCTCAGGGTAAGATGGCCATGCTCAGGTGCTGAGAAATGACCATCTCCATGTCCCTCACATGGCTGCTGGTACCTATGTAATATTTTTTCCAACTCTTTTCTTGCAGCAGACTGGGAAGTGTGGTATTAATATCTGGAAAGAACCCTGCACCTACCTGCCCACGTGTGGTAGGACATTTTGTTGGATAAAGCTGAGTAGGTGCAGGGGAAAGAAGAGAAATACTGAAAAGACCCAAGGAAAAAGCTATAGGGCAATGCCAAATTTTGGTGCTGTATCTGTTTACCCCATGAAATATGAATGCTCTACAGTTCTAACAGCATCAAAAACCACAAGGGCTTTTCTCCTTGCTTGTACACTGGCCTCTCAAGCAAGCTCCTCAGGCAGCACGTTCTGTGTTCAGGCTGTGTGGCTGAATATGTTTCCTGCTTTTTCTCTCCTGCTCCTTCCTCCATCATCTGCCCCAGGCTATTTCTCATGCATTTCCTCACTCTGTCAAGCAGTGGGAAACCAGCAGCCCTGTCCAACTGCCTGCGATTACAGAGACTCTTATCTGTGAACAATCAAAGTCTCTGTTTGCAAGGGAAAGACCTGAGGTCTCTTGGGTTTATGGAGCTGAAAAACATATGTTATCACTTTCATGGCTCACTTGCTCTCCTATTGATCCATGCTTTCCTGCTTGCTCTTTGCTGTCATGGCTTTCCCGGTAAATGGATTCAAGTTTGCTGTTTCCTTCCTCTATCCATTTACCTTTGTCTGGTGGAGATGGGCAGGGATAGCAGATGACCTCAACATTTTCACAGAATCACAGAATGGTAGGGGTTAGAAGTGACCTCTGGAAATCATCTCATCCCACCCCCAGGTTCACTTAGAACAGGTTACATAGGATCATGTCCAGGTGGGTTTGGAATCTGTCCAGAGAAGGAGACTCCACAGCTTCTTTGGGCAGCCTGGTCCAGGCTCTGGCACCCTCACAGGAAAGAAATCTTTCCTTATGTTTAGGTGGAACTTCCAGCGTTCCAGATTGTGCCTGTTGCTGCTTGTCCTGTCGCTGGGCACCACTGTTTGCTTTTGTCTTCTTCCTCCTCACATGGGACTTGTCACCTCTGGACTTCTCCTGGAGTCACGACTGGAGTGCTTGCCAGTATCAGCAACAGCACACTGTAAATGCATGGCAGATACTTGCACCTTGCAGAGCTTCAGAGGGAGATGAGCTTTTCTCAGGAGTCACTGCCTTGGAATCATGGAATCATAGAATCATTCCAGTTGGAAGAGGCCTTTAAGATCATCAAATCCAACTGGTAAACCAACACTGCCAGGTCACCTTTAAACCATGTCCCTCAGCACCACATCTACACATATTTTAAATACCTCCAAGAATGGTGACTCCACCACTTCCCTGTGCAGCCTTTTCCAGGGTCTGACAACCCTTTCAGGGAAGAAATGTTTCCTAATATCCAACCTAAATATCCAGCCTTCAGAGTGAAGTAGCCCAAATATTTAGTGAGTCGTCCCTGGTCTTCTTGATCCCTGTCAACTCTTTCTTTTACATATACACACAAGCATTGTCTTTTGTCTAGTGCTCCAAGCATGTCTTGTACTTTGTTCATCAGCAGAGACCCAGCAGTCCCCTACATCTGTGGGACAGAGAGGATCAAACTCTCACATTTGCTAGGTGATCCTTGTATGCACAGAGGGAGTAGGAGTAACCTTGGGTCAAGTTATGATCTGGGGCTTGGCAGGGTGGTTTCTGCTTTGAATGAGACCTTGCTGATCCCTCTAGATGTAAAGTGGCTTCCCTGGTCTCTAGCCTCTGTCAGTCTCTGGTTGTATTTCTGGATGGATCTGATAGATGACTGCAAGGTCTTTTGCATGCAGCCATTTCTCTTTTGAGCGGAGGAGGACTTCAGACACAGTTGCTCTCATTTCCTAGTCAGATCATGTCAGAGAGAAAGAGTAGATGCTGGTAAAAGATGGGAGAGAATGACTGAGAGAGAAGAAAAGGGCTCCTTCTTGGAAACAACTCCAAAGAATCTTTTTCCTGGGCATAGAATTTGTTAACTTAGACACCTAAACTTAGGCCTCATAAGCACCATATCCCAAAGTTTGACAAGGGCTGGGTGCCACCATTCCCCTATGAGGACTTTGTTTGGGGTCAGCTCTTGGACATAGTGTCCTCTTTGAGCACTGTTTTGAGGGCTCAGAATTCTGAGCCCATGATGGATACCTAGCACTGCACTGGCATCCCGAACAAAAAGAAAGAAGTTGCACCATGTTCATAGTGGCTTCTGGTGTTTGTGCTGTTTCTGCTGTACTGTCCCCTGTATGTTCAGACACTGTATTGTATGAAAGAGCTCCTATGCACCAACCATACCTTCTCCTCCTTGTGGAAACAGCCTTCAAAACCTCAAGCTCCTGAAACGCTCCTGAAGTAACAACACTTTGTAACTTCAGCCTAACATCACCAAGGTAGCTCAGTGTAATTGGCCTGTGAGGATCACGTATCTCCTTAGAAGTCCAGACTGGTTTTTTGTAGGACATTATATCTTCATTTACATGAGTGGAGATATGTCAGAAAGCATCTGTGTTCAATCTGATGAAAGTTCACTCCAGGTTTATTGCCTTTGTGTGATGCTTTTGCCCTCTGCAGGGTGCAGAGGAGCAGCCAGGTGAGGTAGATCTGTCTGTTACATCCTGGGAGAGGAGGGACAGGGTCCCTGAGCAGAGAAAAAAAGGATGTGTAGCAAGGAAGAGGGATGCATGGATGAATGCTGCACCAGCAGAAGACAGAGCCCGAAGCAGGGGACAGATTATGCTCCTTGTTTCTTAATACTGAAAGGTTTTGTGAGGCTGCTAATTTCTGCTTATCACTAAACATCTTGGACAACATGGTCAATGGGGATTAAGGGAGTGTGAGACATGAAAGTTTTTGCTCAACTTTGGCCAGCCTGATGTTTTTAGGAGGGCCAGGAGTTGGTGGAGGTGGTTATGGAAAGGAGGCTATGTTCCACTCATCTTCCCTCTCCAGCCTCCCTTGTAATGAAGGTCCCCTTCCCCAACAACCCCAGGGCCTGGGGAGATGACTTGTGTGGGAAGACTAAGGCAGGAGTTCATTAAACTTTTAATTACAGAGATGTTCTTCAGTGTTTTGGTGAGTAAAGCTGAAAACACGTTTCCCCTTCCCCTAGAGGTGAGTCCAGTGTGAAATTTAAGTATTCAAATGACCAAGGCCAGATGATGTGTTTGATACTGGAGAGAAACTGAATGCTCCAAGTGTCAAGTATCCTGTGCTATGGATGAACAGTTCTGCCCTGGAGAGGCTGTGGGTTGTCCACCACATCCTGTTATGGCTGTGCTGGAAAACATGGGATAAGCAAGGAAAAATCCCAAATAACAGGTGACTGTGGACTCCATACAAGGACATTCTGAGGAGGAGAAAACATGAACTGAAAGGAAAGGCTAGAAAAGCTCAGGTTGTTCAGGCTAGGGAATGCTTGAGGGGAGACATTCAAATGTGAATACATATGTAACAGAGGAAAAGTTTAAGATGTTCTCTATATCCATCATGAACAGGGCATAAATTAATGTGCTTAAAGTATACTGCAGGAGAGTAGTCATTGGGAAAAAGCTTTTAATGTTGAATCGTAGAATGGTTTGGGTTGGAAGGGATCTTAAAGATCTTCCAGTTCTAACCCCCCTGCCATGGGCAGGGACACGTCTCACTAGACCAGGTTGCTCAAAGACTCATCCAGCCTGGTCTTGAACACATCCAGTGATAGAGCATGTAGTATTGAAACTAGATAGGACTGAGTTAGCCTGTCTTGGGGGCTAGTAGGATCTCCATCACTGAGAATTTTTATGAAGGGAGAATACTAACACCTAGATCTAACACCTGACCTGATGCTGTAACCAGCCCAATGAACCTAAGAGTGTTTTGAGGTCTCTGCAATTTCTGATTTCCTGTCAAATCTTGTGTGCTGATGGGTAAATATTGATGTATGAGCCTTGTGCCTACACCAGGACTGTGAGTAGCAAACCTCATGGCCCTCTGGCAGCAAAACTGAAGGGTTTGGTCCAGTGCCATGAATTATTATTGATGAATGAGAAGGTCTGGGCAAGAATGGATGCTGTAGTCTGGTGATAGGGGAACTCATGGTTTAGGGATCCTTGTAAGAGTCAACAGTTACTGCAACCCTGTGGCACATGACACCCTTCTGGTCAGAGCTCTGAAGGTTCAAATATATTCAAAAGACATGGGTGGGGTAACTTGGTAATTGCTGGGTTTATGCCAGGCATACTTGAGGCCAGCTGATGAAGAGAGCAGGATCAGCTGTCGCCTACACCACTCACCAGCAGTATAATGCCCAATCCCCCCCATCTGTCCTCTGGGTAATTCAAGAGCAGGATCATCAACCTGCCACATGAGACTGACATCAATTTTTTACTATAGGGCGACCTACTGGTGCCCAGATTTGATACTGTTGAGCTTCTAGGGAAGGCTTGACCCCACTATATCCAAGAGTGTGTGATTCCCCTTGTCTGTCCTGAATGGGCAGACACGTCTGTCTCAGGAAAGCATTCAGGGTATGTCACACTTGGGCCTTGCTCAATTAGTAGTGGTCCAAGCTGAAACCTCTTTTGTTTCATTTCCATCCTCTCTCCTTGCACTCCAGCTGCCAATAGGCTGGGTCATTTGGGAAGGATACCAGGGATGCACCATTTCAGTTTTAACTATGTCTCTGTTTTATTTGTGCTTTCTGCAAACTGATTGGTTTCTTGGAATTGTCAATTTGCAAGGATTTATCCACTGATCTCTGCAAAGACACACTGGGCTCTGAGTTATTTGCAAACAATTTATGTGTGCGCTTCATCCATGTGTATAGTGCAGCAAATTGTTCCTTCTTGTTTTTAAATGACTGTTATTACATCAGATAAATCAGGAAAATTGGAGTTCTAGGCAGGGAATCTGCAGCAGGCATGCCTGAATTTGGACATGGCACTTTTTAGTGCAGCAGAGAAACATCTTTGTCTATCTCTGTACTCTAAAGAAATGCTGGATAATAGTGTTTCTTTGTACGCCCACACAAGACTTTATTTTCTAAATCTTTCCTTGCAATCTTGATAGTGCCCTGCTGGGTGAATTGCTCTTTGCTGGCACAAACTCTCGTGCTATTTACTTCACTGTTAACTACATCGGTTGCAATTTACTGCAAGTTCTTTGTTTAAAATTTTGATTATGAAGAGATCTCCTATGCTTTTGTCTTTACAGCTACTCTTTCTACTCTTGAAAAACTGTGCCAAGTAAAGCTATTTCAGTCAGGAATTTTTTTCTTAAGGGATCCATCTCTGCAGTGCTGTAGTTTTGCTAGGATAAGAGAGATGTTTACCTGGAGAGTTTTAGTATCTTTCCTACGTGAACTAGTTAAACTGGTAGCAGGTTGGAAACAGGTCACTGTGATGTTGAATTAATTCCCACGGCTAAGCTCAGGCTCAGGTTCATCTGACATAATTTGGGAATCTGCATGGAGTGCTTAACTTAGTGATTTAATTTCCCAGAGCTCCTTGTATAGTGAAAAGGAGGAGGAGATTCCCTCAGAGGTGATTCAAAGCACCTAAGTTACAACCAGGAGCACCACTGACTGTGGAGGGGACTTGTAATGACATTGCTTTTCTGTTAGACATCTCATTTAGGTACATAAAATTAGGTGGGATGTCTTCAACACCCCTTCCTGCTGATCACAGCATCTTCTTGAGATAACTTTCGCTTTTTTCTTTCTTTTTTTTTTTTTTTTTTTTTTTTTTTTTTTTTCTGATATGAAAAGCCTATCCAGAAGGGAAGGAGGGTTACATTCTCCGTAAAAAAACTTGTGGTCTTCTTTCAGGAGGAAGATGAGATAAAGCCCCTCAGATGGAGGCCAGTTCCACCAGCCTCAAGCAGCTCAAATTTGGGAAGCTGAAGGTGGTACGTCGGCGCTTGCTACAGAGGTACGAGCATCAGCCCTTCATCTCCTGCCTGGCTGGTTTCTACAGCTGCCGGTGGAAGCGGTACCAGCGCAGAAGGACTGAGCCTGGGAAATGCTGCTGCAGGACGGTAAATTAGTTCAAAATCAGAACAGACATTGATTTCTGTGTAGGGACAGGTCAGTCCAAGCTGACAAGTGGTTGATGTCATGGGCCAAAGGCATCCCTGCCCAACATCATTTGGAGCCCATTGAGATCTGTTGGGCTGTAAGATTTTGCTGTAAGTGCTTGAAGTATTACTGTGTTTCTGTGGCAAGCTCAGTTTGTGCCATTGTGCAGCTAACAAATGTGTGGTGGCAGGAGAGGACCTTGCACCAAATTCTCCTGTCCAGTATAATACTTCAAAGCCATAGGATCAAATTAAAGAAGGAAAATTTGTGATGGGTGTGCAGTAAGAATTGCAAAGAAGGCTGGTCCCTATCATGCAGGGTGGCTAAAATCCTGTTCATTTGTGAAGTCATAAGATACATTTTCTCCAAAAATAAACACCACGGAGTATACTTTTGAGGTCATTCCTCTGGTCAAGGGGACAGTCCTCTCCATATCTACTTCAGGAGGTCTAACGCCAAGCCATTTGTTTTAGGGACAGCCAAAAAGTATTTAGCTGCTATTTTCTGTGATTGCTTTGGGGTAGACAAGGCTCTGACCACTTGTCCTTCCTGTCTCTCTCCAGCGGGAATGTGTGTTTTTTCCGTTGCTTGTTGGAGCCTTCTGCTTTTCTCTAGTCTTTTTGTACATGTGGGGTGAAGCAAAAAATGACTACAATAACTTTGACTGGTAAGTACAGTCTTTTCCTCCTTTCCCACTATTTGTGCAGGTTCCCAGGGTGACTGGGAAGAGATGAGGACCCTCCCCAGCAGTTGCAGGGCTGCAGCAGGACATTTGAGCCATGAGTCAAAGTTTTAGCTGCTTAAACTCTTGGTTAGAGCATCCAAATTCAATGTCCAGTGACTTCAGAGGTGCTGAGGCTCTGCCCTCTTCTTAGATACAATTTTAGGTGTTAAGTGCGAATTTGGGAGAAAGGGGAGAATCATCATCACAAAATTTGTGAGTAAAGGGGACTAAACAGCTCTCTCCTTTCCTTCTCTGAGTCTTTTTTCCCTCCTGTTCCCTCTGATGAAATATAGTGGCTGGCATCAGAGACATTGCACCAGATACCTCACTGCAAAGAGAATTGCATGTTCCCAGGCTCAAAAGTAAGAAATGACCAGCAGGGATTTATGCAAATCCTTCCCTTCTGCATGCATACTGTAGGTAACTGAAAATCTGGCCCCTAAAATTAAATTAAAACAGCTCAAATATTATGGGGAGGAAAGGTGTAATAATGTTATTTGTCCTTATTAAGCTTATGGACTAAAAGTTAAAGCTTCCCTGTCTCTCTGCTCAGCCAACCCCTCTGCAGATCCTCCAGCTTTCTGGAATTCTCTACTTCAAAACCTCACTCAAATCTCCTTTTGCTGCAGTGTCCTACACAACCACAGGTAGACAAGGTAGCTTGTTGGCCTGAGTCATATCATCTTTCTGCTTTCCTAGGCTACCTTATCTGCAGCAAGGTGCTGTGTTTTATAGTCAGACTGGGAGCTCTCTGGAGCAAGGCCATGAGTTTGATCCTGTATTTTACCATCCCAGCAACACGGGGGTATTAGTCTGATGGTTAATGAAATCATGGGTTTGGGGAAGGAGGCTCTTAACCAATTTTGCATGTTACAGGGTAGGTTATTCTTCCTTCCCTCTATGTTTTATTCCTTTGAAAAAGTAAAAATTTCAAGGAACAGAGCTATTGCTTCCCTCTAGTTCATGTGGTAAACACAAACATTATTATAGTATTTTATTGCTTTTTAGGTATAACTATGGGAACTTGGGCTTCTGGTTTCTCTGGTCTCTTGTTCTGCTTATTGTGGCTGCAATCTTGTTTGTGTACATCACGCTGTTATTGGTAAGTAATGATCCTTGTAAGCTGCCTATGATTTATAGTCCTAAAAAGCAAACATGGGTGTGGCTTTAATGTATCAGATCAAAGCTCAGCACAGCACTGCATATGGTCCTTAGACAGCGGACACCTGGGGAAGAGTGGGAATACAGTGAGTGTTTACAGTACTTTGTCCCTGTGTCCACCTGCAGATGACCGATTTCATCTTGGAGGTCTCTAAGCCAGATGTAGTGTCTGTGATTTCCCTTTGATGCATGTGTCCAATCTCTCCTTGAGTCCAAGGAAAGCTGAGCTAGCAGTGGCTGGATTTAGATTTAGGGGAAGCTAAAGATTGTTGCTTTGACAGCAGGGAAGTATGGGGCTCTGAGTCACTAGTGATGGTAATATATCATCAAAGCTGAGTTATTCCTCTAATTCTGAATAAAAAGGCTCGTTAGAAGAAGGAAAACATTATCACTGAGGCTGCCTTGACTCACTCTGCTTTGTTGGAGGGTTTGTCTCTAGGTAGAGACTGCAGACATGGTCACAAAATGCTCAAAGAAGTGATGTTCCTGAAATCTTCAGTTCTCCAAAGCCTGTGAAATTTTCTCTGAACTTCTTATCTGCTGTCTGCTTTGCTTACTGGAAACATATCAAAAGAAGATGTTTCCTAAAATTTCTACCTTCTCATCCTTTTCCTCTGTCCTTTCCCTCATAGAAGACTCTCCAAATAAAGACAGATCTACATCTGTGTTTCCATCTTCTGCATCAAGAACTATAGGCTAAAAAATCACTTTAACCCCAGGGACTGGGGTCCACATTCAATCTCATGCCTGCTACAACTTTCATTTTGAAATGCCAGGTGCTGAGGGTGAGGTTGTGGCTTTGACTCTTCTCTGTGACCAAGACAACCAGCTTTTATCATCAATTCCTGCTGTTCTTCCCCATTCCCTGATGTGTCATCATATAGTCAGTCTGTAAATTGCTCGTGGTCGGGAATCTCTTTTTATTTTGTTCATGCAGTGCCTCACACAACAGGTTTCTCGGGTCCTTTGTCCCTGCTAAAGTACAAATAAATAGTGATTTTATTCTAGTGCTAGCAATAAAATAGAACAAAGTGATAAATAGGACAGCTGCTTGGCCATACTCACAGCAGTCAATAGCATAATAAAACCTGTGGACTAACAGCTCTGAGTAGGACAAATAGCAATATTTAATTACAAGGATATTTGGACATCCTGGTGCTCTAGGGCTCAACATCTATTACTTAGCACATCCTACCTGGCTTTCTCAGTGGCCATGAAGTAGTGTGGGTAGCTTGGTGGTTACAATGTTGCTTTGGGCAACTTGGAGCTTTGCCAGAGATGCCCCTGTGACATGCATACCTCTGAGGCTACACCTCAGCAGGCTGGAGATCTGGAATCAACTTCAGTATCAGAATAACCCTTCTAGCACATACTAGACATGGGATTTACAGGACTTCCTGGTCTTGAGGAGCCTGAAAACCCCTTGGGCTGGTGTGTCAACTCCATCGTGCTCTGTATGGACGCAAGCATCAGCCAGTGTCCAAGCAGTGGACTTTTAGAAGAGTTTCATGTCTTTGGCAGCACGAATGTGATGACCACAAGCTATCAGGGCAGGTGATGGCCAAAGTAAATCCAGAAAGGAAGATGGAAAACATGAGGTGAAAATAGTGTCCTACATGGTTCAGTTCAGTCTTGGTCTCACTCTCCATTGTGTAGCACATCCTCCTCCTCTCAGCAGCACAATTCTGTCTAATGAAGCTAACAGCGTTTGTCTTCTTCAGGAGGATGAGTGTGGATAAATCTGAAAGAATACATGTAGTCTGGATGCTATCAGACAAGTCCTACAAATGAAACACTTCAGAGGTTCCTCTGTTCTGGAGGAGGGTCTGTTTTCTCCTTGCTTTCATTAAGTTGTTAAGTGACCCATCCAAAGTGGCTGGGGATTTCTAAGGGCACTCACCCTGCTTGATTTCATCACCATGTCATAGTGTCTCATTTTACAAGATTGCTGCATGCACCTATGTTGAGCAGTGGGTGCAGGGAGGCATGAGGCCTCACAGCATCAGAACTGTTACCTAAATAGGATTAGGTCTTGAAGGAAAGGGGAGTGAGGAAAGTAATCACCACCACCGTTTATGTTCCCAGGATCTCAAATCACGCAGGGTCACACAACGGTCACATGCCTGCATGCAGGGTCTTGTGACAACTGTGGCTCAGCAATGCTCATCGCATCAGGGTTCCTTTCAGAGAAGGACTCTACCAGGAATCACCTTTCCATCACTGTTTGCAGAACTTCTCTGTCACAGCATCTGGCCTTTCAGTGTAGCCTTTGATGAACCACATAGCAAAACACTAGGATACTCACAGGCTAATAAATGTAACTCAGCCCTACCACGTCTAAATAAATCTACTGATGTGGGTGCTATATGAAAGCTGGATTGCTCTAATATATTTCAGACAACTAATGGCCAAAAGGTTGCCCTGCCAATGAATTACATCCCATGTTCTGGTAGAACAGTGTCGGATGGAGACTATCCCAATATGTGTTGCAGGAGGGACTGGAGACCTTCACCCAGGCAATGTTTCCTTGTGATGTTTTGCATCAGAAAACTGAGTTCCCTGATGCCCTTGTTGGAGAAGAAAGATTTTGCAGCAGCCAGTGGCTGGTCTGGTTTTGTTTTTTGAGCACCATACCCTCTTCCTTAATGATGGCACCCAACTGGAGCCTGCAAGCCTGCTTCCATGACCTTATTGTGAACAACTGAAGCAAACACTCTTCTGCCCACAGGCAAAAGGCTGCACAAAAAAAGCACTTGCTGTCTGTACAAAGACGGTTTCCATTTGCATGCACCATTGTAACTTTTTCAGACAATCAGTTTCAATTAATTCAATTGTTATCACTCCCCAAGGCAATTTTTTTTTATCCCCATTAGAGCTAAAAGGTTAAGCTGAGGGGTCTTATTGCAGGACCATTCATGATCACTGGAGAAGAAAAAGCTTTTCTTGTTCAGTCTTTCAAACACCAACAGATAATATTTTCCTCTCTGCAGTTCAATTATGCTTGTTCTCAGTGTTTTGGAGAGGTGACTTGTGACTGTACAAAGTAAAGAAGTTCAGATGTGTTGTCCCCTGCTTCTCCATTCGTAGGCTAAAAGAAAACGCAAAATAGTACACTGGCGCTGAAGTCCAAAAAGTCCAAAACCCTCCATCCCTAAGAGACGAAGGTACTAGACAAGTTCTACGTTGCTGCAATTCTACCAGAAAGTGAATACAGGGACCTGATTTCTGCTGTTGTGCATGTCTGAGTGAGCAGATGTTTTATGTGAGCTGTCTAAGTGTTCTGGAACATGTTCTGCAGTGGCAGGCTCAGAGCCTGACTAAGCCTCACCAGCAGTATTGAAGCAAGTACAAGGTCATTCCCATGCTGAAGCAGAGTGGAGTTAACCATCTATTGTCCATCCTTTTGCAGCATAACATTGCAGTCAGTGCACCCACTCAGAAAGAGGGAGACAGATGCAATTCTTGCAGCAAATCCTTCTCTCTTAGCACTGGGAAGCAATCCTTAATTACCACTTTGAAGGTAGATGGCGGAGACGAGACACTTCCACACCTCATACGAAAGAAGAGAAGAATGCAAGTGTTGGAGGATGTAAGATTCAGGGAGATGACAGGGCTGGCAAGAGGGACTTTGGCTGTAGCCTCAGCAGTACTAGCCAGAAACATACCAGTCACCTAAGCCAACGTGTCTGTGTACTTGTAGTAGACAATCCCAGGATATGTGTGGAAACAGTTTGGAGGAGACAGACCTTCTGTGCTGGTTGTCCCTTTGCCTGAGGAAGTCCCGTTCTAGCTGCAAGCATGTGAAACATTGCTAAAGGCAGCTGCTCTCTGTGGAAGGATGTGTTGGATGAGTCCTGAGGCAGCTTTTGAGGAGCAGGATGAAGCTAGATGATTGTAGCTTGAGATGTTAAGCTTCAAGGGTGTGGAATAATGGCCTAGCTTGTTGTGAGACAGGAATACAGCTAATTTAGTGCACTTTGGGACAAAGGTTAAGGTGTTTATGATCATGAGATTCTTGTGCTTTCTCTGGGGCTGGAGATCCGCTAAGCTGGCACATCAGATTTCTGAAGGAGGGAGTATTGTGAAGATAAGATGGTCTTGTTTTGTCTAAACCAACAGAAGCAAACAACTCTTACGTAAATCTTGAAGGCCAGAGTGTCCAAGTGGAGACCTTCAACTAATTAATGGCAAAATTAATATTCAAGTTTACATTCCTAAGTATGGCAATGAGCCTAAAGGAGTACATGCTAAACATACATGACTACATTACTCAGCTCTCCACCCAAATGATGTTAAACGTCACATAGAAGGCAGGGACAGACAGAGTTAGGATATAAAAATCACAAAGGGAATACTTGTCTTGAGGGGGAGAAGACTAAAAAGTCCAGCAGAGATGGTTGATGGGCCGTGTTCCTCTTCCTCCGCCCAAGACAGGGACACCTCTTGGTAAGAGCTGTGCCTTTGCTATCCAGTACCCCTTCTATTAGCTATCAGCTCTGTAACTCAGGGATGCGCCTCCAACTGCCTTGGGTGTTACCTGGCAACTCTTAACTTGAGCTCAATTATCCTTTTGCAGCCAGTCCCTTTATCAAAGGCAATTCTGAACTTCTCTGTTGCTTTAATAAATCAAACCTATTTGTTTTAACTTTTAAACTGTGTCATTGAAAGTCCTTAACTGGGCTCTGAAACAGTCAACAACTGTCTCAGTGGAAGCCCCGTAGCCGGGCTCTGCGATAGACACAAGCTGTGGGTTGCAAGCCCCTCAGCCGAGGCTCCGAGAAGCCCCTGGGCTCTGGCAGGCAAATGCAGGCAAACTGCACCCTTAACATGACAAAGGGTGTGCAACACATCAGCTCACTGGTCCATCAAGATGTGTTCTCCTACAGTGACCAACAGCGCGACTGCAAGACTTCCTTCTTCACTCTCTGATGATGAAACCTCATGATTATTCTACTTGTAAGTTGATAATGAGATGTCATTTGCATCCTTAAAAATTATTCCACCCTCTGATGATGTTCCCAGATGGGATGTATTATTCATACAAAAGTTGTACTGCAGTAGCATGGGAGGGTCTGGCTGAGCAAGCTCTGTGAAATCAGTGTTTAGCTGCACCTTAGGCAAGGACCAGGTCTTTGTATAACACTGCTTGCAGAAAAGGGACAAAGTGCCTGTTTTCTTCCTTTTTCTGAATTAGCTTATTTAAATGGGGCTGGCTTAACATCTTTAGCAGTAATTCAATTCTTTCTGAACTGCTCCCATGGTTACTCATCACGTATTGGGTGTAGGATTCGATTAAAGGAGACTAACATGTCAAAAAGTACTTAAAAGCTGATCTGTATTCTCTGCTGAGCTTATATCTTGCTTCAAATCAGCATGATCCTGGAAAGAGACTGTGTTTATAGCTGGATGGCAAACAGCTTATATTCCTTATATAGTTGTGTTTCAGGAGAGAAGAGCGTCTTCCTCTAAATTTAGGTGTCCTGTTTTCATATTATCCCAATGTGCTAGGGTCTGGAGGGACCTGCATCATAAACCACCTTTCTCAGTGGAGCACTCATGTCTACTAACAGATACTTTTCTCTAAACCCTGATATATGGTGACACTGTTCCCCAAATTGTTCCTCACAGTGGCTGGGAAGCTTGTCCCAGGCACTCAGATTCCTGAGCATAGACCTGTGTTTTTCATGGCAGTTGCTTAGGTCTGGGACAATTTGAAGAAATTCTCCATCAGAGCTGTGGACTGACTTTCTTAATCCTTTGCTTCTTGATGACGAAGGCTTCTCAGATTGTCTCCTGCCCTGGCTGGAGTTTGTACCATGACTCCCATGAACCCTTCACAAGGACTCTGTGTGGTGTGGTAGACATGCTGGAGGGAAGGGATGCCATGCAGAGGGACCTGAACAGGCTTGAGAGGTGGGCCTGTGCCAACCTCATGAAGTTCAACAAGGCCAAGTGCAAGGTCTTGCACATGGGTCAGGGCAATCCCAAGCACAAGTACAGGCTGTTTGGAGTATGGATTGAGATCAGTCCTGAGGAGAAAGGCTTGGGCGTTATGGTTGATGAAAAGCTCAATATGAGCCAGCAATGTGTGACCACAGCTCAGAAAACCCCAACCATATCCTGGGCTGCACCAAAAGACGTATGGCCAGCAGGATGAGGGAAGGGATTCTGCCCCTCTACTCCTCTCTGATGAGACCTCACCTGCAATACAGTGTCCAGCTCTGGAGCACCGAACACAAAAAGAACATGGATCTGTTGGGGTGGGTCCAGAGGAGGACCACAAAGATGATTAGAGGGCTGGGACACTTCTCCTACTAGGACAGGCTGAGAGAAGAGAAGGCTCCGGGGAGATCTTATTGTGGTGTACCAGTATCTGAAGGGGGCCTACAAAAGACCTGGAGATGGACTTTTTGCAAAGGTCTGTAGTGATAGGACAATAGGTAATAGTTTGAGACTAGAAGAGGGTAGATTTAGATTTGAAATAAAAAGGAAATTCTTCATTCTGAGTGTGGTGAGACACTGGAATAGGTGTCCCAGAGAGGCTGTGGATGCTCCATCACTGGAAGTGTTCAAGGCCAGGCTGGATGGGTCTTTGAACAACCTGCTCTAGGGGGATGTGTCCCTGCCATGGCAGGGGTGTTAGAACTAGATGATCTTTAAGATCCTTTCCAACCCAAGCCATTCTGTGATTCTATGATTCTAACATTCCAGCTTGCCACAGTAGGGAAGGAATGTGCCAGACACTAAAAAAGTAGAATCGTTTAATCTCCAAGGCAGTTTTCTCTGTTCTGAGATGTGACTGTCTCTTGTGTTTCCTGTGATTACTGTGGAAGCGTTGTATCCTTTGCTGTCTGCTCTCTATTTTTGTGGTACTTCAGAGGCATTTTGTATTTCTTTTCAATCCCATGGTTGATATGCCTCTAATCACAACAAATGCACAGAAAATATGCAAGGTTAGTGTTGTATTGATTTCTATTAATAGACGTTGCCGTGGCCATCATTCCTCTTTCAGATTTTGTAGTCACAAAGCAATGTCATTGAAAGTGTGCACCCCAAAGTGCCCAATCATCTGTTATCAATGAAAGGGCTTTGATCCTGCAGGGCAGCCTTAATATGTGTTTGGTGGTTTCAGAAGCATTTTTACTGTAGAAACAAACACCTCTCTCCATACAACTGCCCTGTTAACAGCCTTGACATTGTGCAGGCAGATCAAGTGTAAAGTGACTTCCCATTGCAAAAATAATTCCAGGAATACCTCACTGAACACACTTCACCATCTTCAACCAGGATGCAAACAATCTCTTTTTGATTTCCCAGGTCCTAGCGATGTGTTTGCTTGCAGAAGGTCAGCAGCTGTACCTACACTGGAGTCACAAGGTGGGGAGAGTCAGGGCTTTCTGATAACTCTAATCCATACTTCAAATCAATTGAGCTTGTTTCTCTGCGTGAAAAACATCTTAGATTATGGGAGAGAAGGAAGAGAGGGAAGAGGTTAATCTTAGGAGACTTTAGAGACCTGTAAGAATGATATCTCCACCTGAGCTGATAACCTAAGCTCCCTTTACAGTCAGTGGAGGAAAATGAATCCTCCAAGGATGTAATTCATCCAGCTGGCCATAGACATCTAAATTAAGATGAGACGAATCACACCTGAAGTACCTTTTTTTCCCACTGACTCTAAAAGGAGCCTGCAGTGATTCATTCAGGTGAAGTTGTCTATATTTGTCCATTTACATGCGGTAACATCAAGACGAAAGAAAAGTTTTCGTGAGGAGCAGAGCATTATTTTCTGTAGCAGACTCCAGCAGCAGTGAAAAAAGTGCTTGGTGTCTTTGTGCCTTGTGCCTTTTGGTCTTTGGGTGGTTTGGGAAATGCCACCTGGAGTTTTGAAGGTGCAGAAAACAATTCTCAGAGAGTTGTTGCTGCAATACGATGCAGTAGAATCACCTTCCTCAAGAGATTCTTGAGACTATATGGGGCATTTAAAAAAATGATCTTCTAGCCATGCAGTTTAGGGGAGAATGGAATGTGATTGCAAATTTTGCTATGGAAGGGAATAGCTAAAAGTGCAGGTCCTTAACCCCGTGTCTCTGCATTTAAGTAATGAAAACATGGTCATCTTTACTACTGAAGACTAGCTTTCAGAAGAACCAGAAAGATGTAGAACAATTTGTAAAAAATCCAAGACTGCATTCTTGGGCGGAAGAGATTAGGGATGGGTTATAAAGGTGTTGATCTGTAAGATCCCTGAGGACGGCCACAACAATGATGGGAGGGCTGGAACCCCTCTACTGTGAGGCCAGGCTGAGAGAGTTGGGCTTGTTCAGCCTGGAGACGTGAAAACTCCATTGAGACCTTCTTGTGGCCTTTCAGTATTTAAAGGGGGCCTATATGAAAGATGGGGACAGTCTTTTTAGCAGGGCCTGTTGCAACAGAACAAGGGCTGGTGGTTTTAAACTAAGAGGGGAGATTTAGACTAGAGAGAAGAAAGAAATTTTTTTACACTGAGGGTGGTGAAACACTAGCCCAGGTTGTCCAGAGAGATGGTTGATGCCCCATCCCTGGAATCATTAAAGGTGAGGTTGGCTGGGGCTCTGAGCAACCTGCTCCAGTTGCAGATGTCCCTGCTTCCTGCAGGGGGGTTGGACTAGATGACCTTGAAAGGACCTTCCAACCTAGATCATTTTGTGATTCTAAAAAGGGTTAGGTGCAATTTCTACCTGCACTTAGTTCTCAGCAGATAGATGATGCACCAAGAAGAGCCTGTCATCACCACTCTTCTGGTACCAAACTGAGTAAGAAGCTGAAGAACAGAGTGAGCTGCATCCTCACTTTTTTTTTTTTTTTTTTTGGTTAAAAAGTGAACTCTTAGCTCTTAATTATGGGAGTGTTTGCTGTTACTGAAGCCTGCTGAAAGGTAGTTCATAGCATAATGAATCTGTGCTGCTGCCTCTTTGGTAGAATTCATCACTTCTGAATTTAGCCATCTGCAGGTTAGGGATTTAATGTAATCTGATCATCCAGACTCCATCTACATCAAAAGAGAGAGAGAGGCATCTTCTGGCATAAAACAAGTGCAACTGGATCACCTCTGGAAATTCCTCTCTTTCTCCAGTGATTATGGAGAGAGCCCTGAGGGCTGATGTAGTTGAGTACCCAACTCTTAAGATCAGTTTTACCATACAGAAAAGCCAATTATTCTGTTTTTAGTCCCATTGGATCTCTGAACTGGCACAATCAAGCTCATACATCCTAAACTTACCAAGTCTATGCTGCCTGTGAATCAAATGGGTGACACAGACCATGCAGAAAACCTGAAGCTGATTTATGTCTTCTTTGTCTCCCCAGATTGGGACTTTTCTTGTCCTGGGCTTCTCTATCACGGCGCTTTTCATATTATCAGTACTCTGGGGAGATCAATGGAAAACCGTCCGCCTATCATTCCAGGTAAGAGAGTCTGGGAGGTCTGTTTGAAAGAGCAACTTGTTTATAGAAGTATTCTGTGGTACTTGATAGAAAATATTCCATATGATGAGTGCTTTTTCACAAGATTTTTTCTGGCAGGGTACATGGTTTTGAGTAAACTTCTATTATGACTTAAAATTTCCCAGTGAAACAAAGGAAGCTAAGACCTGAGGCTGAGTTTCAAGCTATCCGATGTAACGTGTCTCAGTCTGGAAAATCACTTTGTGTTTTTTGTGGGTTGTTTTATTTTTGTGTGTTTTGAGGTTTTTGTTTGTTTGTTTGGTTGGTTTGGTTTAGTTTTTGTTTATTTGTTTGTGTGTTTGATTTTTTTTTGGCAAAAATGTTGTGGTGTACTGCTAATTTACAGGTGCCCAGGACATGTAAATCAGACACCTTTGGCTGGTAGGGCTGCTGGAGCAAAAACTTCCTCCCTAATCAGCTCCTGTTAGTTCAACAATTTTAGCATTAGCACAATTTCAGTCTTCTGTGGTTCAGAAGAGCTTCATCTCCTGAGGGTAGGACAGCACCTAGTTTTTGGGAAGCAGGTAAGGAATGCTGGTGTCAGGTGGGACAACATACTAGATGCAAGCGGTCAGAATGCATGGTCTGCTGGCCTCCTCAGCTCTCACCAGATCTGAAGATGGAAGCAAGGGCTGTTTAGTGTCTGAGCATTCATGTCTCCACATGTAGGTAGTGGAAAAGGAAGAAGTATAGAATCATAGAATCATTTAAGTTGGAAAAGACCTTTAAGATCATCAAGTCCAACTATTAACTCAGCACTGCCAAGGCCCGTATGTAGTGTTTGACTACACAGCTGCCTTGCAGATGGGGCCTTGGGCCTGTCACCTCTCCCCCGTGTGGCTTACTGTTTGTAAATATTGGTAACGCAATGCACATGGGCTGGAAGAGTAATCACAGATGTGGTGTTTAAAGGGTGTGGTTAATTGCACATTCCTGCTCTACTGGGTTTGGTAATCACTGGGCTATGCACTGGCAAAGGTAATGAGAAACCATCAGCTTCTCCTTCCCCTTACAGACTCCAGGGGAGGTAGATGAAGAAGAGACACAAGAGCTTTTGTGTTCCCCACAGATGCTGTTTATTTCAGGTGTTCATGCCTTTTGAGATGCTTCACATGGCTTCCTGCTGCTGTTCCCAAAGAATGTGAATCTCTTGTAGATCCTGTGTCATGTCCATTAGGTCTGCAAAGCCATCTCAAATATCTTGGACATCTCAAGTGGCACCTCTCTTTATGCGACTGAATCCTGCTTCTGATTGAAAGATACTGGTATCAAGTGTCTGGGGCAGACAATATCACATGGAGTAACACCTCTCAGTGACTGTTTCTTCGACTCTTCCAGATTAGAGAATCAGGCATGGATTAAGTAATAGGAAAGGCTTGCATCTGGACAGCTTTCTTTCTTAGCACATACCTTAATAACTCTCAGTTCTAGCTGGAATAGAAAACACAGGGCTCTGCTGAGCATGAGATGGTCTGGTTTCTTTGACAGATTTGCATGATTTTATAAAAGGTGTGTCATACCAACATCGATTGTGTGTCTGTGTAAGTGACAAACTATTTCTGCTTGGTTTCCAGATCTGCTCATGTATTCCTGATAAGCACAGAAGTGACTCTTAGCTTCTAATCTTTTTGTTGAAGCTCTAGAATGGAAGAAATCAAGTCCAATTACTATAGTTGTCCAGCAATAAGTATTACATGATATAACATAAACATCAAATGAATATAGTCTTTCGTGTTAGTAAATCAAGAAAAATATCTACACATTGAATTAAGAATCCAAAAGAAGAGAAAAAATACAAATAGTCCTAGAACAAGGGAACTAAATACTTTGCAATGAATGTAAATTATTTCTTTTTCTGGAATATATTGGTAATATGTGAAACTAGGTATGGCAAGATGTATATGAGTCTAATAAAGTCCACAATCAGACATGTACCAGATGAACCACTTCTCTTATACCACAATAGTTAGTTCCATACCGGTGTAAACACCATGTTTTATCACTCAGGTTTGTTGACATTTAGCTGCAGTGTGGTATGGAGATGACTATCACCTGGATGAGATTGGATTGGGTTAGATTGGATTAAACTGAAAGATGCTCACAGATTATGGCATAGCAGTAATGGCAACTGTGTCCTCATGGATGACGATGACCGTGTCCCCTTCAGATGACTTAAGAGAAGGAAGAGCTGGGTAGTACAGTGATGAGCACTCCTCAGCCTGGGTAGCTGGCCTGGCTGGGGGCACATTCTCTTCAACTCCAGAGGTGTGTGGTGGATCCAACACAGGTGCAGGAGAGAGGTTGAGCTCCTGGTATCTGCAGCATGAGCCCATACAGGTGGAAGGCTCTAAGTGTGTTGGGCTTTGTTTACATCTGTCTCCACACTTCATCTTTTGACTAAAATCCTTTTCTCTCCTTGCCAGATCACAGCTCCCTATCTCCACATAGGAGCAATAACCATCATGGTCCTCTTGTCCTGGCCAGTGGCTCTCCATGCCATCAGAGCAGATAAGAAAGGTACAGTAGCTCTGCTTCCTGCTTCCTATATGATAAAAGGTGTATATCAGTGTGGGAAAACAGGCATGTAGAAGCCCTTTCCTCCCATACCTGCACTCCAGTTGGAGGAGACTTTTAACTTCTGTGTATCCCAGGGAGATTAACAGAGCTGGGTCTTGGGCTGTTCATGGTTCTGTGGCTGTGTGTTAACAGTTTTCATGCTATCTTGCCTGCAGTTTTGGCCTATGCCAAGGCAGTGACCCACCTTGAGACAGAGGAGATTATCAGAAGTACCTATGTTCTGAGTCATGCATGGAAATTTGTTCAGCCCTCTTTAGAAGAAAGCAGTCAGTGGCAGCTGTCTTGGCTAATCTTTGCTTGCCATACTAAGCTTCACTGTCTCAAAGGGGTTCTCCAGCATAGTCAATCCACTTCAGACTAGTGCATCTCAGAAGAAGTCAGCTGAGATAGGGGAAAGAGCTTTTTGATGAGTTCCTAGTGTTACCTCATGGGAAGTTCCTGTCTACCTCCAAGAACACGACTATGTAGTGGAAGGACAAGGCCAGTTGTCAGGAACAACAGCAGAAGAGCCTGGCTCTCAGATGGCTGTTTTTCTCTGACACAGTCTCTCCATATGGCCAAAATTATCTACATGACATCCATCTGCAGATGTTGATTTGTAATAAAAATCATAGAGAGAATGGGCTGGTGAAAGCATTCTTTTTTCCTGTCCAGTATTTTTCTTATTGAACTACAGCTGGGGAAGTTGTGGAGGAATATTCTGAGACCTTAGACACTGCAGTCCTCCATGCCTAATAGGCTCTCAGCTCAATACATCAGGTTGGTGTAAGTCTAAGTTCCTTCAGAGCCACTGGCACAATGTGCAGAGGGGTGGTGGTACCCATTCAAGAAAGAGATGTTGATGCAGAGGTGCTCATTTTTCAGAGGAACTATTTTGTTCCCTAAGGTGTAGGCTCACTGGGACTCCTGAGCAATGTGTCAACAGAGACAGAATCTGTCTCTTCCAGAGAAGACCATAGGTAATGATTTGGGAAGTTTCTGAAATGCAATACCTGTGCAGTCAGAGTCTGTAGGATCCTGTAGGTCATACACAGAATGTCAGCAATCATAATGAACCACAAAAATATTCAGGTTAAAGGGATGTAACATAGTTGAAGGAGAAAGGTTCCTCCTCTTCACTGTGAATGAAACTTCAAAAAGTTGCTGGTTCTTATCCAAGAAAGAAAGAAAAAAAATAGCATCATAGAATCAGCACAAAATCATAGAATTATAGAATACCAGGTTGGAAGGGATCTCAAGGGCCATTCAGTCCAACCTTTCCTGGGAAAAACATCCATCTATTGAGGATTGTTTTTCTGCAGATGGGAAATATTTCACTGCAACTCTAAAGAAAAAGAAATCAAGGCCATGTCCTGCTGTAAGACTCAGTGAGATGTAATTAAAGCCTGTAGTCCCAACTTAGCCCATGTCCTTGCTTTGATCAGTTTGTTTTCCCGGTCTGCATTGTTTGGAAAGAAAGTGAAAATTAGTGGAAGAAAGGATAGAAAAAGGGATGGGACAAAACCCAAAACCTACTTATCTGGAGTGCTGTATTAAGGCAAACCCGTACATTACCACATGGATTAACTCTAGCCTTCCTCCTTCAAATTCTTTCAGTTGTTCAGGTGATAATTGTTGGTCCATACCTGGCTATCCTTCTCTTTCTTTTCTTGATACCTCTGGGGATGTACTCTCCTTGCATCAGAGAGATGGGGACACTTGGACCAAAGCCAGCCCTCATTGGACACCGTGGAGCACCAATGGTAGGTCTGGAGAAGTGATTTTACATAATTTCTTCATCCTGTGTCTTACTACCTTCACCATCGTCTTCTGTTTTTTCCCCTGAAATCTGTGGAGGGTGGAAGGGGAGACATTACCATTTGGAAATGCATGACAAAGGCACCACTGAATGGTTTTACTGATAATGATAGCACTTTTCCTGAGGCATAAGATGGGTTTGGTGGCTAAAGTGACAGAAAATAGACAGTATACTTTAACAAGATAAGGATGTTCTCTTAATAAAACCCAGCAATGTTACAAAAAGACAGAAAATACTTATACAGTTCTCCAGAGTGTGTTTGAGAACGATTTACTCATGTGCTTTTTTTTTTTTTTTTTCCCAGCTGGCACCAGAAAACACTGAGATGTCATTTCAGAAGACAATTGAACATGGTGGGGATGGTCTTGAAACAGATGTCACTATTAGGTGAGGGGAAAACATCACATGTCACAGAATATATGCTGCTTCTTCTTCCAAGAGTTGCCTTTGGAGATGTGCAACTCCAGGCAATTAGGTTTTATTGATGGCTGGGACAAGGTCTTTCAGTTGATGCATGACGATAGGGGCTGTAGGGCATAGTTGTTCCCAGGGAGGTCAATAAGCTGTGCCCATTGATTTAATAATAATTATTTCTACAACGTATTTTAACTGCTTTGCAGAGTATAAAGAAAATTCTCTATGCTAGTCTGACTTCCAGGCCCTGGTGAGGGTTGTATCAGGCCTACAAACTAACACAGAATTGTTGACTTGTGACAGCATTGTCCTAATTATTAGACCTTTGATTGCCTTTGTTTGGAGGCTCCTTTGCCACGAATTGCTAACACGCTGTGCATGAGGAACAGATTCCAGGCACTGAATGAGAAAAATTCTAATGCTTAGGTGTTCAACTAATGTAGACCTTTCTATAAGAGAAACTTTTGCCTTTCCATCACTGTGCATTTAGACTTTAATCCTCTGAAACCCCTAGAAACGCTTTGCTGTCAGCAAAAAGAGATTTCAGTCATAAGTTACTATCTATGTTTTGGGGGACTGGCAGGCATAAATACCACCATCTCCACTTTGCCCCTGAGGAAACTGAGGCATGGACAGGCATGACTTCTCTGAGGTCACCCAGCAGTATTTTATTTAGCTGGAAATAAACTGGCATCTTGAGCCTCAGCCTTCTTCTCTATCCCACCTTCTGCACTGAGGGAGGCCATACTGATGCATTCATGGGGGCCCACATATTCTTCTGATCTGGCATGAGTCTGCTCATGTCATGAATGAACCTGCACCCCAGGTGACCTAACTTTTTCTCTCCAACAGCTATGATGGGGTTCCTTTCCTCATGCATGACAGCACCTTAAGAAGGACAACTAACATCAAGGAGATCTACCCCAATGACACTGCTCAAAATGCTGCATTTTTCTCCTGGGATACCCTACAAGAGTTAAACGCTGGAATGTGGTTCCTTAAGGTAGGCCTCATAAAGGACTGCATGCAGAAAAAGCACCAGCTGACTACTACTTAATAGCATGAATGTTAAGAAAGGAACTACTGTACTGACCTCAAAGAGGTCAGTAGAAATCCTTCAGTTTGGGTCTCTCTGCTTTGTACAGTTGGCCTCTAGGCTTAGGAGACCTATAACAGCTGGCTGGAGGGTGTTCTTGTGGCTCCTTATCATGGCAGCAGTAGAACACATGGGCTGGGTATAGAAGACAAGATCTACTCATTCAGGGTTCAGGCTGGATATTAGGAAGCATTTCTTTACAGAAAGGGTTGTCAGGCATTAGAATGGCCTGCCTAGGGAGATGGCGGAGTCACCATCCCTGGAGATGTTTACGGACCGGTTAAATGTTGTGCTTAGGGACATGGTTTAGTGGTTTTTGATATGGTTAGGAATACGGTTGGACTTGATGATCTTGAAGGTCTCTTCCAGCCAAAACTATTCTATGATAGTTACAGCTAACATGGTGGGACAGAGCAGCACAGCAGAGCTAACTGTGAACTACACAATTTAGGTCCCAGCAGCAGTGTCGTCACGGCCCGAGTTAATTTCCCCCCATTTCTTAGGTAAATGACCTAAGCAAAAGAAAAGATCCTCATTTGCTGAGGGCTCATGTCAACTTTTTCCCTCCTAGAGATACAAGTTTTTTGAATGCAGCTGACTTCCAGAGGCAACTGCCCGATTGATTTTCTTTTCTATATCTGTTTCTTTCTAGGACAAACCATTTTCATGCATGGACTCACTGTCAAGGGCAGATCAAAACCAGGCAATGAATCAGTCAGTTTACAAGCTAAGTAATTTCTTGCGCCTCGCAGACAGTCAGAATAAACTTGTGATATTTGATCTCTACCGCCCTCCAGAGAAACATCCTTACAGGAACTCGTGGATCAACAGAACTCTGGAAGTCATCCTCAACGAGTCAGGGATTAGACCCCATCTGGTAGCGTGGCCTCACTCCTACATAACCCTTTTTCTTACTCTCTGAATTGGGACTTTGGGCTCATACCCTTCATGATTTCACCTGCATAAATTCTGCCCCCTTGCATTTCACTTGTTTTAAGAGGCGTCATTTGGAGTATACTGGTACTGTTGGTTCCTTGGCAGGTACAAAATGGTGTAACTCTCCAGCTGCATGGGAAATAAGCCAGTGTTTATGCCAGGTGACATCTTAGTCCCTAAATGTCATCCTTTCATCACTGGAATAATTGTCAGCCTTCTCCCTGCTAGCCATGTTTACTTTATATATCACATAGAAACTCCTGGCTTAAATTAAAATACACAGAGCTGGAAAATCTTCATCGTCTTTCTCCTTCTCTGGGCAATGGATGAGCACTAAACTCACATGGATCAGGTTATGTACCCATCACTGTCTGGGGACTTATGTTGATCCGTGTCTGCTGAAGGTCTCTTCTCCTATGCTGGGAGAATAGGAGAACAGAGTATTTTCTGTTGCCTTTCCCATAAACCAAAGCAGACATTTCAAATACCACAACTATTGTTGGGCTGTGTGAAATGCAGTCACTGTTTTCAAGTTGATAATCAAGGAACAGTGAATATGTATTTCTTGGTGAAAGCAACTTGCAAGTTTTAACCCTGCATTCAAATGTTCTTTGATCATTGAAAGAAACATGTCACTTGACAGACTGGGTTAAGTCCCTCAAGACGTTATCTTCACCAGGTTTGTGTGAAGGGTAGGGCATAATTAGTATGCTGTGAATTCACTGTTTTTTCTTGTTGCCTGTAGGTCCTATGGCTGGAGAACGACATGAGGTCCTTTGTTCAATCTGTTGCTCCTGGGTTTCAGCAGACAATAGGCAGTAAGGCCCCAATTGAAGACCTAGTGATGGACAATATTGTCAAACTCAATCTGGCCTACACTGAAATGTCCAGTGAAGATATCCGGTAGGTTGCCATTTCAGCCCTGAGTACAGTCATTGAGCTGCATCTAGACTATGTTTGACTCGTGTGTGTGCCAATGTCTCCCTCCAGTGACCAGATCCAGGATCTATAGCATTTTGGGAAAGGCTCCTTTAGGACTGAAGTCCTTCCGGAGTGAAGGACTGTTCACTCCTACTGTTGACCTGTGTGTGGCCAAGAGGTTGCATATATAATTATACATCCCTTGTCCTCAAGTCCATATTTATTTGGCCAGGATCAGTGGATCTTCTGGTACAACAATGCATCTGTCTCCTAATTTCTTGTCTTTCTGTTCATGCCATCCTCAGCCCCACCAACACTGAGTCATGGAGAATGAGCAACTATTTAACCTCCCAAGGCTCTTCCACAAGCATCAGTGTGAGTGCATAATGCTCTGGTGAAAGACCATCACTCTCTGGTAGCTGGTGTTTTGGAGACTTCATTACTTGTCTCTTTTACTAGAAGTGCTCTGTTGCTTGTGACACACTGGAAATGTAATTTCTCCAATGGAAGGCTCCACATTCACTGCAGGAATTTCCAAAATGAGGGGAAAAAAAAAAATGAAAAGAAAAAAAAAGAAAAGAAAAGAAGAAAAGACAGTTTTACTTGTCCAGCTCTCATTTTGAAAATAAGAATTTTTTCTCTTTCCAGTTCACAAAAACATTGAAATACATAAAAAAGAAAAAAAAAAAAAAAGAAAAAAAAAGAAAAAAAAGAAAAAAGTTAATCGATTGGATGAGAGTAATGTTCATGTTTTCTGAATGATAATTTTCACAGGGTCTAACATCCTCAGTAGAACCATTTGGGGAAAATCCTGCATAGAGCCTACGGAGGTTCACAATGCTGATATTGATGATAGATTCTTTTACCATTATACAGAGTATGATCTTACTGCATACTAAGTTACAATGGCTTATAAGAACTTGAAACATGATGAGTTGATGCAGCAAACATAACAAACATGAATAGCCAGCTTCAAGGTGGGTTTGACTACCTTATTGAGAGATTACAAACACATCATTATGTTGATTCGGATGGCAGAAGGGTGAGCACAATTTTGACCTTTTGGCCATTTTAACTACTTCCAGCAGATCAGCTATTCTGTATTGACCAATTGTGAACAATTACTTTATTGGCTGGTTGGCTGTCCTTTTCATTCCTTATCTAGGTCCTAAAGCAAGCCTTTCCTACAGAAAATTGCTGTCCTTACTTGATTCAGCCCAAAGGAAGTACTAACCTCCTCGCTTAACAATGGCTCTTGCCTTTTGGTCTTTTAAAGGAAATACGCTATGGCAAACATCACCACTAACCTCTATGTGGTCAATGAGCCATGGCTTTTCTCCCTGGCATGGTGCTCTGGGGCACACTCCGTGACCACTGATGCCGTCCACACGCTGAAGAATCTCAGCCAGCCACTATTCCTCATGGTAAGCAAAAATTCCCCCCCCTCCTATGGGCAGAAGTAGGGTTGGGATGTTCATGGTTACCTTTGGAGACCATGGGCCAGTTCATGCATAGATAAAGGATCCTTGTATGAAAAGGATATGAGTTGAAACCTGCCTTGTAACCTCTGAGCCACTCCAAGTATCACCATACCCTACCTCTTTTCTCTTGGCTTAGGTAGAAACACCTGATTGTTAAGATTTTCAATTTAGGCCTTGAGATGAGGGAAAAGAAATCATACTGAGTCTTGTGTAGCGAGAAAAGAAGGGCCTTTGAGGATACAAGCTTATGTATGAGCTTTTGAAGCACCTTGTTGATGTCAGAAGTTCATCATTTCCCAGGACTTCCCACTGCCCTTCTCAAACTCAGTCTTGTTCCACAAGCACAAGTGAAGCAACCATAGAAATAACTCTTCATTGTTGGGACGATTTTTTTTTTACATAATTTTTCTATTCATAGAATCATAGAGTCATCTGGGTTGGAAAAGAACTTCAAGATCATTGAGTCCTATTTCCTATTCTGCCTTGGACAACCTGTAGGCACCACCTGGGGCACTGCCCACCAGTGTCCCTGCAGACTAAAGGTTACTACTTTGAGTAATTGGCTTCACTGTCTTGAAGCAGATTTCACAATGCTCCCATCCAGACAACTGCAGTGTTTCAGTCTGTTTTGAGGGTGGGTGAAGGTCTGGGCTAAGGTTGAATCTTCAGATGCTCTTGGACTTAAAGCATGAGACACCACAAACCCTCTGTGTTGTTCACTAAAGGACACTTTTGCCAGAGAAAATGAGATTCCACCAGTTGATGTTAGTGTTGGAGGAAAACAGAGACAACTACAGGGCCTGTCTGTACAAACAAGGAGTCCATGTTATATTCACTGTGATGTGAATATACAATAACTACAAAGTTCTTGGCCACACAACAGGCCTGTTTTTATGAAGGATGATGGTTTGGTACCAACACCCACCGGTGTGTGGCCACTTTGAAATGCCACCAAGTGGATCTTACTGCACATGTGAACCAAGCAGTTGAATGGTCATATCTAAGCAGCAAGAAAGAGCTTGAGCAACTTTTTTTTTTTTGTATCTTGGGGTCCTTGGTGGTGGACACATCCTCTGTTATTCTCTTCCAGACTCCACAGCAGTACAACATCATGTGGATCCTGACAGATCTGACCTCTGTGCTCCTCATCTCACTCATCTTTGCTTTGCACTGGTAACTACCAAGTTGATGATGACCATCTTAACCTGATCTTTTGTGCTAGGTGGTGGGAAGGAGGGATGCTTTCAGGTGATCTGAATGGTTAAAACTGGCCTTGGCGACATTATATTTCCCTTCAGGAACAAGAAGAAAGTCCTGAAAGTCTCAAAAACCCCTCTCTACTTCTGCTTGCTCTTATTTTCTCTTTCCATTTTGGCAGCTCAGGCATCAACTACCCTCAGCATTCAGTGGAAACCTGATGGATTTACATAAATCAGTTATCACAGCTGGTGGGCTGTGGAAAGAACTGATTTTTACATTATTACTATTTAGACATTGTTGCATTGGATTGGCTTAGAAGGAAAGCTCTCAATGTTAACATTTAAGCACCTCGTGTCTCTCTGCATATGCCAGAGCCCCCAAAGAAACACATCCTCACAGAAGAAAACATCTGAGGTTTTGTTTCCTCCCGTGCTGTCAAAGATGTTGCCTCTGTTTAATAATTGGGAAATCTGGGGTTCATGGGACAGGCTCACTCCACCAGATCAGGGTAGGCTGCTGGATGTTCTGCTCAGTCACAGTTGTAGGAAGAACATGCTTATGCTCTTGACCCAGTGATGCCCAAAGAAAGCAGGAGGAGCTGGGCTCAGTTCTTCATCTGACTGTCTGTGGATGCCAGAAAGACTAGACCAGTCAGCCCGAGGTTTTATTTTCCCTTCAGGGTGTTGGCAGCACAACTGTGCTGCAGGTGACAGCAAGGGGAAAGTTTGGGAAGCTGCTGGATGAGCAGTCTGGCTTGCTTGTAACTGTGACTGTCTTTGGCATAGGAAAGGGTGGCAGGTATAATTTTGCTCTGGGATGGCAGAGAAATGAATTAGTATCAGTATGGCCAGATGAAGAACTAGCAGCTGTACAAGTGTGTTTGCTGGGCATCCAGGTTTTTCCCTTCCCCTTCTCTCTTCCCTTCTCACCCTGCCCTGCTCTCCTCAGGGGCTGCTTTAGCAGCTTTCACCTTGCTTTCAAGGGTGCAGATTGCAGGATGGTTTGCAATCATACCTGCAATACATCACCACCACCATCAGTGTTGATGTTCATGTGGTGTGTGCATTTCCCAGAGCCCTGTAGGTGCTTCTGATCCAGCCAAATAACAACCTCTTCTGGGCTGGCATTGCAGCAAGGGCATGCTCAGCCCCACTGGGCCATCAGCAGTGCCAGAGAGCCCTGTGTGATCTTGTTTGTCAGGTTTATGAATGCACCAGAACCACGTTTTTAAATTTCCCTGTCTGCTTAGGAACCAGTAGCTGCAAACATTTCCAGGGCTTTCAAGCTCTTAAAAATGTCTTAGAAAATGGGCCTGAGTCACACAGTTGCCTTCAAAATGCTGCTGCACAAGTAAAGTATGGATGCTTAGGCATCAGTCATGCACTGGAATCCCTTCTTAGTCAGGACTTGCACAAATCCGAAAATACCAGGGCGGTTCCTGACCTGACAAAGTAGGAAAAAAAGTGTCCATGGCACCAGGGAACTATGAGAGGAACCACAGAAAGCAGTGGCCTGATTCAGGTGCTTTGACCCATGCAGGTGGCGAGAGAGGAGTTTCTCCTGTTGTGCCCATGACGGTGGCCAGATTCTGGAAAGTGGTACCTACAACAAGTTCAGGACAGGTGAGCAGGCCAAGGGGGCCAGGGGCCACTTACCGCACAGGATTCTCTCTGTAGGGGCACTGGGGCCTTGATGGATGGGTGGTGATGGGCGCCCATGCTGTGGTGAAGGATATATAAATCCTGGGTTGTCTCAGTCTCAGGTGCAGGTGGCAGTGATTTCTCTCTTCAGCACCAGTGAGGCCACATCTAGGCACTGGGTCCAGTTCAGGCTTCCCAGCACCAAGTGCACTGTGACAAATGGAAGAGAGCTCAGTGGGTCCACTAAACTGGAGGACAATGTATTTGAGATCTGGATTTGCAGTGGGAGAGAAGGTCAAGGGTCATCTAATCACTACCTGCAACCATCTGATAAGAGGGTGTATGGAAGATAGAGCCAGATGTTTCTTGGATGTGCAGTGACCACAGCACAAGCTGCAACCTTGAAATTTTGAGTAGCCATAAAGAGAAAAAAAAGAAATCTTTCCCATAAGAGTGGTCAGATACCAGAGCAGGGGCCCAGACAGATGGGGAATATTCACCCTCAGAGATGTTCAAAGCCTTGAGCAGCCCAATCTAAATGTCCCTGCTTCAAGCAGAGGTTGGGGCAGAGATCTCCAGACATGCCCTCCAACATGCATGACTCATTGATGCTGTGAAAAGAGATCCCAGAGGTGCTGAGCACTCTTGGGTCTGCAAGGCAGGGTGGGATTGGCTGGGAACCCTCCCATACACCATGTTTCTGCTTCCATGGAGCTATCATTGAGGCAAAATGACCCAACCTGTGCTGCAGGCATTTTCAGCCAGGTTCTGTTTGCTTGTGACAGATGGCAAAACAACTGCAGGTGTTTCAGTATCTCACCGTGTGTCTCCTTTTCCAGAACTCAGCGACATGCCTGCCATAATGGCCTGACACAAGCAGGGAGGGGACACGGACCTGCCATCTCGATGAGGACTGGGGAGCAGCCCCTCCACTGCTGTCCCTTCCTGCAATGCAAAGACCAGCCTCCCAAGAGGGCCAGCTGAGGGGCTTCAGATCCGCCTGGTGAGGAGGAGGCACTTGCCCCTGTGACCCCGCTGGAGATGAGCACTGTGCTTCCTTTCTCCTACAGTTTTTCTCTCAGTCTCAGGCCTGGCAGGGATCCCTGGGGTGTAGGGGAGTACAGATGGAGTTGCAGCCATGAAGAAGCTGTGCACCATGAGGAGATGCAGCAGCCACATGGGAGCCACCATTTCTCTCTGAGACCATTGGCATCCCAAAGGACAATCACCTTGGAATCCCTCCTGCTGTATGTAAGCTGTTGGTTTCAACAGCTGTTTTACATATGCTGCAAACATCTAAACATCCTCCAGTCCTCCTCATTCTCCTTTCTCCTATCAGACCAGCCTCTTCTCCACACACTCCCTCTTCGTAGATGTCCTCCATCCCCAAGAGCACACTAGCCCCATAATGATGGTCAAAGGCTGCTGGCTGGGTCACTAGGGTCCATACCTCTCTATAACACAGGCAGGGGGATTGTAAGTTTTCCTTTCCCCTACTCTTGCCCTGCCATAGACCCTAGCAGGACAGTCTCTTCCCTTTGGCTGTGCGCAAGGACATATCTTCCCATGGATGCTGAAGGACATTTTTGTGCCATGGCCATGTAGTTACTGGAACCATGAGCAGAAGCACACCATTTTTCTTCAGGAGGATTGAGCTACACGTGAATTGGTCCCACCAAACGTCTTGTTTGTTGGTCCCTTTGGAAGGTCTGTATACCTACGCTGAACCCTGGGATTTATTACAATTTTAATTTCTCCCAGTGGCTGCTGGGACACAGAGAGGAGGGGGTCTAAGCCCTGCTCTGCAAGGGAGATGTGAACATCTCCCAAGTTTAAGCCATAAATTTCTACTTGAACAGATAACAAGAACACATTTTTTTTGTAAATCGCAAGTGCTGTTTTAAATACATTTTAGCTCTCCTATCCTGTTTTGTTCTTATTTCAGCAATCTGGGAACGGGGAAGGAAATAGTCTGTACCTGAATCAGGCTATGGACATTTGCTCATACACAAGCCTCATGTAGCTCAGTGTTTTTCCTAAATACAGATATCACAAGTGAATTGCGACAGGGAAGCATTCAGTTTCAGTGTTAGCTGTGCTGAGAAGCACTCAAACCTTTCCAAGTTGCAATTTTGTCGTATTTTAGAGGCTAGAAATGCAAGAAGGCAGCAGATACCTTTGGAAAAGGGTTTAAGGGCTCATGGATTGTGTAGAGCTGCTCCAGATCTATTAAGCATGGGGAGAGGATGTCACTGGCAATGTTAAACCCCCTCTCCATGCCCTGCATCCATAGATGGTTCGTAAATTTTTGTGGGTACCACTCATGTGGAGGTATGTCAGCAGCAAAAATAGGAAGTGGAGAATATGTGGGTTGAGTGGTGATGTGCACCATGGGGTCCTTGGTCTGTCCAGGTGAGGACTTGGCTGTGGTCCCCCAGCAGCTGCTTTTAATAGGTATAAGGGTTAAAAGCCACCCCAAATGCACCTTCATCCATGTATCTAGCTGCTGCTTGCCCATTATGCAGTGGTAGGTCCCTGTACTCACCTTCCTCATCCTCAGCAGCCTTGTTCAGGCAGAGCCTGATCAATTAGACCTGTGGTCTCCTGCTATACCTTACACATCTGTTACATCTCAGCTACTATTTTTGTTGCTTCACAGCTAGCAGGTTCTGGCAACACTGTTAAACACATGGCTAGTAGTCTGACTCCCACACACAGCCTTTTCACCCAGTATTTCCTACATCCAGTGATTGAGCTCAAAACTGGCCTTTGTGGAAGAACCAGTCCTTGTCTTAGAGGATGAGCAGTGGAGACTCCTCAGGCTCCATTGTTATTTATCCAAAAAGAAAATATTTCACTTAATTTCCACTCCGCACACACTGCTGATTTGCTCCCCGTTGATGGATACTGTCACCAGGAGTTGCGTTCTGCAAGGAAAGGTCTTGTCCCCAATGAGGACCTGGAAGCCCTGAACCCACCCTTCCCTCTGGAGCCACCATCACAACCATGCAGTGCAGAACAGCCTCCCACAAGCCACTTGATGCTTTTTAATTAGAGTATTTCACTTGGACATATGTTTTTCATGTTACATCTCTTGGTGTGAATACAGAGAGGCCAGCAGACACTAATACATATGACACACAGGCACACACACACAGAATCCTGGCACCCCACCAAACTGGTGGGATGCATGGGAGGCCAATGGAGCTGTAAGTGGAAGGACAAGGGTGGTGGTGAGGGAAAGTTGGCCCAGGATAGCAGTGAAAAACATTGCTGTGCTGCATCACCTACTGAGTGTGCTGTGGGAGGCAGGGATGGCTGGAGACTCACAAAAAGCAGTGGTGGTAGCAGGGATGATGGGCACATGTCTAAGGACAGATGGGATCCCTGGGACAGACAGATCATGGCAGCTGGGGAGGGGAGAGAAGCATCAGAAATGGATGGTGAGAAGGCAGCTTGGCTCCAAATGTAGCCTTGGCTGGTGTAACCACGCTCCCATCACCAGAGTGCCTTGGGTAGGAGGATGGTAGAGGAAGGGGCTCTTCCAGCAGCCCTGGCTGGCTGGTTGGTGTCTCTGCGCAGCATCTCATTTGCTTTGGTGGAACAACTGAAGTCCAAAGTCACTGCTGCATCCCAGTTGGATGTCACGGTCCTTGAGGTCCAGTAGGCAGTGCTGCTGACTCTGCCTTGTATTCCATGGTCTTGAAGGACTAAAACCAGCTGAGCTTAACAGAGCAACACACAACACCCTACAATATGGAGTTTCATGAAAGCAACCAAACAGCCCAATGCATGGGACCAAGAGAAGTCTCCCACATCTACCAAGATCCACTCCGTGATGCCAGCACCAGATTTTGGTGGACAATCGTCACCCCTCCTGATGTCCTATAGCCAGGCGCATGCTCCTTAGGAGCCTGGATTTTTGGAAAGGCACTCCAGGCTCCTTGCCCTGAATCCCCCCAGATACAACATAGCTTCAGCCTCTCTGCTGGCAGGTCCCATGTCTGCTCCAAAGCAGGCTGGTCCACATTGCATGGCATCAGGTGAAATATGGGACAACCAGCCATCAGACTAGTATGGCCAACCAAAGATGAAAAAAAGCCCACCAAAATCAAGAGCCTGTCCTTTCTGTGAGTGGTTCAGGTCCAGTTGGGACTCATAGAGAGTCATTTTATACAGCAACCCACACAAAAACCACAATAGAATCATTAGCTGTTTCCAACCCTGATGGCCAAGTTCATGTTTGAATTACAGCTCAACAGAGGTTTGGCCTCAGTCTTCCATGTGTGGGGACTTCAAAACCCCAACATCCATATTGAAGCTTGCAGTAAAGATCTTCCCAGGCTTAATTTGTCTGGGCACAGGGGGCAAAAGGACATGATTCGTCTTCTAAGCTTCACTACCATCTGAACCCAGAAGTTGGGAAAGAAGTGCCTTACTTGGCTTCTGGTAATCACAGCCCTGGGGGAATCCCTGGGTGAGGGATTGTCCTGCAGGTCACCCTCAGCCCCAAGTCAGCATCCAGATACCGTCACGAAATGCAGGAGATTTTTTTTTTCCTTTTTAATATTTTAAAAAATAAATAGAAGAAGAAACAAAACTTTAAAATTTGTCCTTTAAATATTTCCAGCATTGCACGGACAGCACTCTAGTACTCTAGCCTGTTCAATCAGTAGTTTATTCTGCTTCCTAGTTAAAATGTGCTCCTCCCAGCCTGTTTTTTCTCCCTGTCCTTCTTAAAGAACACAAGGACTCCTTAGTAATGTCAAAAACCAAGAACTGCGGTGTTCATCGAACATCCTTCCAGCATGGGTCAGGGCTCTGTTATTCCTCTTCAAACCTGAAATGCCCATAACCTCGCCAAAAAGCTGTTAGCATCTCTATAGTTCTCTCTTACTTAAGAAAAAAAACCCAAAACAAACCAGAACAAACCACACACACACACACAAACACACACACACAAATGCTCTTCCAATAGCTTTTGTGATGCCAACAATTTGGGTTCAGGCAAACCTCCTGCTGGAGTGTTTTTGCTCAGTCACTGTCTGAGAGCAGCGGTGTCCCCCGGAAATCTTTGAGGTGTAAGATGGAGTCCAGGTGCATGGTGGGGAAGGAGAACGAGAGATCAGAGATAGTCGTCTTCGCTGGAAGGGGAGGTGGGATTTGAGCCCTCAAGGTCAGAGTCCAGTGAACTCCCTGATGGTGTTCGGCTCGTCTTCCACATCTGGGAGGCAAAGGATCTCCCCCAGCTGCATGGGTATCCCACAGCCCTCAGCTGGTGAATTAGCCCCATGACCGCCTGCCAGTGGCTTCTTGCAGTTCACTTGCTACCCTTTGCACTCCTCTGTTTGCTCATGGCTGTTAGCATCTGGCTGATGTATGAGGTCAGAAGATCATCCATCTTGTACCCCTGAGGAGGAAAAAGATGATGTTACCTGCCCTTAAAGCAGATTTTACAGTCTCTGGCTCATGCCTCCTGAACACACTGGCTACCAGTTGTTGACTTTTAAGGTTTCAGGTACATTTTGACCTGTTCCACCATTCTCCTTGGGTGAAGTCACAGCACCACAAGGAACACAGTCCAAGCATAATTTGCATTGTTGAGATGAACTCCCCATCTCAGGATCTTGAGGCTAAGGACATAGGGAGCTTTAGGTGGGACCTGCATTTTGAAATGGCCAACAAAATACCGAATGCCTCAGATTAATAAGAATCCAGCAGGAATTTTTGTCCTTCATGCTTTTGATTTAAAATGATCTCGGAGGAGGTTTGTTGCTGTGATCGTTACTAGGGACAAGCTGGGCAAAGGATCTTGGTAAAGGGCTCAAGAGTACCCCTTCAGTCCACATCAGCTTTATTTGGCTTTTCAGTACAGTGATAGGGAACAGTGCCCCATGCTTCTAAGATGGCAACATCCTAAGCCCCTCAGGCTTGCTTGTATATTGGATGACAGACCAATGAGAGCTCTAATTGATTGTGCAGAGCCATGGGAAATCCAGAATAAAAAAACCAACACATTGTGGGCTCTTCTAAGAGAAGACCACTTTCAGACCAGAGAATCCCTGAGACACAATTTGCTGAAAGAATTTAATTTTGCCTGTCAAAGTCAGGATTTGGTCTAACTGCACTCAACAATCTGTAATGGGCCTTACCAGGGACGTCTCGCAGAGCAGTTTGCTTCCTCTCACCAGGTTGCCTATGGTTATATGGAAGTACGTGTTGCCACTGCTCCAGTTGGAGATCTTGGTGAAGGGGTGAGTGATGAGAATATCCTGGTGGGAACACAACACTGACACTCAATACGCGAGAGCCTCAATTTTCACAAAAGGTTGTTGGGACTGCTCATGTTCTCATTCACTTTCCATCAAAGGAAACCAAGTATGTCTACTGTGATGAGACTGCACTATGGAGTCGTGAGAATGGCAGTGAGATGCAAGACTCTGGATCCTCCAGTACTCGTGGAGGACTGCCATACTAGAGTGACCACCCCACTGGTGGAAGTAACTAGTAGGATCTCATTTACTCCAGCTCCTGTCCTAATGTCTGTGAAAGGATTAAGGAAGGAGTGTGTATCCTCCAGTTACAGGCCCCTAACAGTTGATGCTCCCAATCCATCTCCTGTTGAAAAAGGCTGGGCTGGCTCTGTGCAACAGTGAATTTCTGTCTCCAGAAACTTGTCTGGCTATCGGAACTACATGATCTTTAAGGTCTCTTCCAACCCAAACCACTCTATGATCCAGCCTTTCTAACTAGGCTTAATGAGAATTCCTGAAGTTCTGAATAACATGTTCTTTGGGATGACATCCGTGAGGGGCTGGGGAGTCTGCTCAGAGCAACTGGTGAAATCCTCTGTTTTGCTTACCTTGGTTTTGGGATCGATGAGGCTGACTCCATGCTTATTGATGGCAATTAGAAGGATTTCTGGATAATTTGGCTCTGTAGTTTGCTGTTGGAAATGGGATGAACTGGTTAGGGTATGTGTCACAAAAAATCAGACCCTGTCCTATTATTCTCTCTCCCTGTCTTCTGCTAGCATTTGGTGGCCCATTAATTGCTATCCAGTTTAATCCCTTAAAGATAAACATAGAGCTCATTATGGTATCAGCAGTAGTGAGGGCTGTCTAGTTAAGTACAGATCACCTAAATGCATGATAACCAGTGGGTGAGCTGCTGACAGCATTAAGTTCCTTGCTCCCCTTGGTGGCCTCCCAAATGTGAAGCCATCTTACCATTGGCAAGGAAGAACTGGGAGAAGCTGCTTACATGTATCTTCTCCCCTTTCTGTCTGTTTGGTGCTCTGCTCCTCATGCCTGCTGATGTGGGTCTCCAGTCCAAGACTACACTGCACTGGCACCTTCTGATCTTTACATTGTCTTATTCCTCCTGGTAAACCCTTCTCTTGGACCTTTGCCACTGGACTTCCAATTTGTTTGACTGATGAGATGATAGAGCACAGGGGTGGAGGCTCAGGTCATGGCCCTGCCACAGATTTCTGGGCTATCAAGTCACCTTTGGTGGAAAAATCATGGGATATATTCAGATCTCTTACGCCATCTAAGATGGACATAACAAAAAATGGGGTGCCCAAGTTCAAGGAACCAATGAGTAACTTCAGCAACTTGTTTCTAGCCCAGCCTCACTGTGTGGTCATTGAGAAGAGGGAGTTGCAATAAGGTGCCCAGAGGACAGACTTTGTGAACGTCTTTGATGTGAGTCTGGTGCTGTGGTGGGTGATCTGGATTTGATTCATGGTGGGTGCAGACATATCTCTTGGAAAACCACATGTTCCCCTTTGCCTTGGTAAAACAGGAGCTGCTTCTTGGCTCTTCAGCAGCATGGCTGGGAGTATAAACCAAATGACTGAGATATGCTGAAGCTCTACAATGCCTCTCTGTGTAAAGAGGCAGGACAGCAATAAATAATTTCATGAGCCCTTTACTGATGGAGAGTCTCACACTCACAGAATCCCAGAATGTCAGGGGTTGGAAGGGACCTCAAAAGATCACCTAGTCCAACCCCCCCTGCTAGAGCAGGATTACCTAGATCAGGCCACACAGAAACACGTCCAGGCGGGTTTTGAATGTCTCCAGAGAAGGAGACTCTACAACCTCTCTGGGCAGACTGTTGCAGTGCTCTGTCACCCTCACCGTGAAGAAGTTTTTCCTTGTATTTCCCCGAAAACTCCTATGCTCCAGCTTCTACCTATTACCCCTTGTCCTATCACTGGATGTCACTGAGAAGAGCCTGGCTCCATCCTCCTGACACTTGCCCTTTACATATTTATAGACATTAATAAGGTCGCTCTTTCCCTGTCTCATCAGGATTGTCCTATTCTGGTCCAGACACTGGGACATCCCTGCAAAACCGGAACCCCTCTGTGATACAGGACACCTGACCTTGAATCAAAGCTACCAGGGGACGCCCAAGCAGGGCAAGTACCTTCACTTCAAAGAATGCTGATCCAAATGTAGGCCACTTGAAGATAATCTTTAGGAAGGCAAGCTTGGCTTCTTCTCTGGTTTTGCCCGCATGTTTATTGTAGTATGCCACGATAGACTGCAACAGAGAACACAAGAGAGCTGGAGGGTTTGCATTACCTAGCATGGAATGCTGGCAGGGAAGGAGCATCAGTCACACAACGATGGTAGGTTCTAGTCTCTCCTCCAATTAAAACTTCACAAAAATGCTGGCTAGTCAATGGAACAGGGCCTGGAACCAAGGCAGGTCCTTCTTTCTTTAGGTGAGCTGTGCTGGTGACCTCATTAAAGGGATTATAAATTTTGATCCTCCAATTTATGCAGCACAGAAGACTGAGAGACCTTAAATGTAGAGAAGCTGATAGCTTGCTGGTTAGGCATGTGTCTGTATTCCAGTCCCAGGAAACAGAAAGGACTTATAACTATTTCTGGACAGTGAGACACCTATGTTATAGATTCATAGAATCATAGGATAGTTTGTGTTGGAATGGACCTTAGGGATCTGGTTCCAACCCCCCTGCCATGGTCAGGGGCACCTTTTACTAGACCAGGTTGCCCAGAGTCCCATCCAACCTGATATTGAACACATCCAGTGATGGAGCATCCAATTCCCTGGGCAACCTGTTCCAGTGTCTTGTGGCTTTCAGAGTGAAGAACTTCTTCCTAATTTCTAAGCTGAATCTACTCTCTTCCAGTTTGAATTCATTTTATGGCTCTAGACCAGTCTGTATCTGTGCCACAGCTCGCCCTGTGTAAAGCAGGAAGAATTACTGCTCTACTCAGCAGTCTGCCTTAAACAACAGACCTTTACATAAGATGTCTCCCAGCATGTGTCTGTATGTTTCTGCATTCATCACTACAGCCACAGCCACATGCAGCACAAAGACAACCCACTGCAAGACACATGTGTATGAACACGCACATACAATTCCTCCTCTTGGTGATGAAGGTGAGGCTGCAGTTCTGCCAAGTCTCAAGAGGGACTATGGGTCACTCATTCTGGCGGCCCCACTTTACTGTTCAATATTAGCCCCGAGAGACAAGACTTCTCCCAGCCAGGCCTGACATATGACTCAAGTTGCTGTTTTACCCTTTTCCAGTCATCTGGAGAGAGCTGACGGACGAGGTCCTGAGGCACCAGCTCCTTCAGGAGCTTGGGGATGCTAGGGAAATAAGACTTGTCATCCTCAAACTTCACCCGGTAGATGAGAGCTGCCAGCTGCAGGACCTCTTCCCGTGTGCACTTGTGGTAGCCACGCAGGTACTTTGGTAACTCCTGCATGGAGGAAAAAACAATTCAGAGATAGAGGGGTTGACCGTGGACCTTCACTCTTGGAAATTAAATGGAGTGTGTGGAGCTATCCAGCCCCTGTTTAAGTGGCTGTGCCCTGGGTACACTGGTAACAGTTGTGTTGAGTGTGGTGGAGAGACAGCTGCTCTGCTGAGACCACACTAGATGTTTAAGGATCCTCTCTGGTCTAAAATAGTCTCCTGGTCCCTACACTAGCTGTCAGGACTGTGAACCTACATTCTAGTTCACCCTCCCTCATCCCAGGAAATCCACCCCTAGTAATGGCCACTTGGAACCGTCATTACCAAAAGCATCTGAAAATATGTCAAGCAACTAACTAACTCAAGCATAAAGGGATACAGTCACATTGGAATAACTACTTTACTCAGACAAGAACTCAGGGACTTTATGTATGTGTAAGAGAGCTTTGGGACATGAAGCTGTCTCTTCCCCCCAGAAGAACAAGAACGGGAAAGCTGTAATTTCTTACCTAACTCCTGGGTCTATCACAGCTTATCTCCATGAATGGAGGTGGCTAAAACCCCTTCAGGATTATTCTGAATTCAGCCTCCCTGCTGAGGCTGCCAGCATGACATAGAATCATAGAATCATTATGGTTGGAAAGGACTTCCAGGGTCATCAAGTCCAACCTTTGTCCTAGCATTTCTCTAACCACTACACCGTATCCTCAAGCGCCACATCTCTTCGTTCTTTAAACCCCTCCAGGGATGGTGACTCCACCACCTCCCTGGGCAGCCTGTTCCAGTGCCTAACTACGCTTTGATGTGGCTTTAGTTGCTCAAATGAGACCTTCTTGGAGCCTTTCAGGACTTGAAGGGGCCTGGCAGAAAGATGGGGACAGACTTTTGAGCAGGGCCTGTTGGGACAGGACAAGG